>VZUI01049719.1:0-65650 GCA_013401135.1 Cettia cetti
ATCTATCTATCTATCTATCTATCTATCTATCTATCTATCTATCTATCTATCTATCTATCTATCTATCATCTATCTCTGTATATTTAATCACAAGTTTTAAAATATTTCCTTCAGAAAGAATGTAATTTCTTCACACTGGTGTTAAACTGCAAATTATCTGGAAGCTTGCACTGAAAAACAATTGCGTCCCCTCTCTGTGAAACCACTAGGTGGAGATGTAGGTTTACCAAGCTAGGACTGCAATAAGCTTTAAAAGGAACAAGATTGAAAAATGCCTCTTAAAAAAAAAACCAAAAAAAAGTACCAGATTGATAAATTATGTATCTTGTTGGTTACAAATTCCAACACATCTTTGAAGGAGGAAAAATGGGAAAAAACTAAATGCTCAGTTGTAAAATTGTCCAAGCAAATTATTATTTTTTAAGACACAAGTTCTGATGTTTAAGACTGAGAGAATAATCGCTTCATGTTATAAATTGTCTGCTGCCAATACACACACATTTTCCTTTATTCTTCTACCAGCTGCTAGCTCATGCTATCAGTGGTCAGGAACAAACAAACAAAAACTACCCCTAAATTTTTTTAGTCTGCTTTCAAACTTTCAAACCAGTGGATATATTGCCAGCATCTGGCAGATTTCAGGACTGTTTGCTCAAGTTGAGGAAATTACTTTTAGTTCTGACACTTTTTCAGCAGCATCCTGATATCTGGTATAAGACGTAAAAAGCCAAGTATGATATTCTGAGCTGCTTCCTTTAAACTTGCTTCTGACTTGCTTCTTTCTGTCTTTCTGCCATATATGGTTAATCATGGAAAATGAAAATAAGAAGTCAAATGAAAGAGTTGTTTATGCGTATTGCTTCCACTCTCCTTCTGCATAAACCTTTTCTGATTCTACTACTTATCTATGTGCACTGCAAAGTCTCCCACATCAGACAACAAGAATCTGGGCATTTTACAGCAGGGAAGAAGGATTCAGAATTCATTTCCCCATATTTCTCCTGTTATTTGAAAATGCTCAAGCAGTTCATGTTAGATTTTATGATGGGTAGGAAAAAAAAGTGCAATCTTGACTTCCACCCCTCAACATCAAAATGAAATTGACTAATGTAGTGTATACTGCCTTCAGATTCATGTAAGGATTCTGTAATTTTTTTTATTTTTATTTTTATTTTTTTTACTGTAACTTTCAAAATCCTGTTAGAAAGGATGTGGAAATTAACTCACTTCCATTTGAAACATTAGAAAAAGAAATGTGTTGCAGATATTAGTTTGGAAAAGGTCAGTATCTTCATAAAAATGACCCCTTCTTTTCTTTAACCTTGGATATGGACCTGTTTTTAGCCAAGTGTCTGAGATTTAATACAGTTCACTACTGGCTCTGTAATTCTGCTAATAGTGTGTGTGAAAGTCTTAGGTGTAGTGGGTAAATCATATATCAGTTCTAGCTTTTTTTTCTTTCTGATTTTTGTCAAAGTCTTCTTGATTAGCGAGAAAAAAATGGGGATTATACCTCAGAAGTAAAAATTGAGAATTAGAGTGTTTTAGATTACATTGTCCAGTGATGTTATTATTTCTGTCAGTGCCTGCAATTTCTAGGGCTATTTCTAGGGAGGACAGTAGAAATGGGAGTAACTACTAAATTAGGTCAAAAGAAGGGAGGCACTTCTTTTTCTGCTGGAAAACTCTTTAGACTCCCACCATCTGACAAACTCCCAGAACCAGCAATGCAGGGTCCTGCAGCTGTACTCCTCATATTCAAGGGAAAATGCAGGCTGTTAGGAAGATAAACAATGAAGCTCTTCCAATAGCTAAAACCATAGAAGGAGAACAATTACAGTAAGAAATACAAGAAAAGGGAGCTTCTTTAACAAATGATATTCTAATTTTGCAGCAGGTGTATCCTTACATCTCAAAATAATATTTCTTATACTCTCACCCTACCCTTCCACATTGCAGTGTTTCACAATTAATGCTGTTAATAATAAAATGAGAATCCTCATTATTTATGTGGACTAAAAAAAAATCAGGCTTCTTCAGGATTAAGTACTTCAGATCTTGCATGATGAAAATAAGATTATTAATTGTTTTATTTTTGAATATTACAACAAGTCCTAAGAAATAGAGGAAGACAGATAAATCAGTGCTAAGCAGAAATGCAAAAGGAAACCTGTTTGGGGAGGTGGCAGAGTTCAGTTTTTGACTTGAAGGACTGTGTGATTTATTAGTATTATAAAAATATGTGGCATTTTATAAATACATCTACACAAGCTACAAGTTCTTGTGTGCAAAATGAAAGAAAAAAGGGAGAAAGATCCCCAGGCTGGATAGAAAGGATAAGGTTAAAGCTTCAATTTGCAAAGCACTGCTTTCAGGAGGAACCTTTGTTTTTTGAGAAGCAGAAAGAGTCACTGAGGTGAGAGTATTTCAGCTGATGAAGAGCAGCCTGCCTGCCTCCAGGCTAACACTTTAGGTCCATCCCAACTAAAACTTGGGTTTGTTATAATCCAGTTCAGATCCTTACCCCAACCAACCCCCGTTTCCGTCTTCTCAGCCGACAATCTGCCCATCTTTTCATCCTACATTAGCTCTGAATGCCTCCTAATCAGTAACAGATTTATAAGGACTATGAAGAGCCCCTGCATTAAACAGCTTTTTCTCCTCAAATGCTGAATATGAAGTTCTTCTTGCGAAGCATTTTCTACAGCAGTCGCACAGACACCTACAGAGGTACTTGCCAAAATAACCCAGCACAGAATTAAGGCTCTTCTGATAGTTGGGGAAATAAAGGTTTCATCTTTAATCCTAATGAAATAAAAAAAAAAAAAGAAAAAGAAAAAGAAAAGGAAATAAAAGAAAAAAAAGTGTTTGGCAGGTGACTTTTGCTTTTAGTCTGTAAGGTTGTATCTTAACTCTTTATAAGCTACAGTCCAAGTTTGCCTTGAGTCATACCTTTTTTAATACCCCGTAACAACAGGCCAAATTGGAAACAAGAAGCTGAAAGAGGCAAGAGTTTTCCAGCTTTATGATTTAGGTGGCAGCACAAAAGCTGGGTACCTGTGTTCTCAGTTTCTTTGTCAATCTCCCCTCACAACCAACCTATCTTCTGCTCTCTCTTTAAAACTATATGCTATGACTGTTGGACTAAGTTATAATATCGTCTACCGAGCCGTCCCTGGTTTTAGTGTCTGATACATGCAATGCGCACGCTCAAACGCAGAAACATCCTAACTCGCAGCCACTGTAACAAACTGGAGGGCACAGGGAGGGGGGAGGAAAGGGGGAGGACCACCCTCTGACTATCACATCTGAGGAAAACAGACGTTCCCTTCACCTTGAAACCCTCTCTACTTTTAGATGAGAATACATTTGATCAAAACACAATGCCATTCATCTTATGTGGCTGTTTGTCGATCATAGCTCCTGGAAGGATAAGCAAACCTTATGGAAAGGCATTTATCTAAATTATCCTGATAAAATGCTATCACTCTGTGGGTAAAGAAAAATGAGGCAGAATACTAGTCTCTACCCAATTATACTAACCTGGAGGAAAATCAGGATGTGAAGTTGAACTACACTTAACAAAAGTTGGAGCATCGGTTTCAGAAAAGAAATACTTTCTTTAAGTGAACTTTCTCCTTTGTGAGGGTTCAGTGTGTTAGAAAACAAAAAAAGAAAAAAAAAGATTAAAAATATGAACTGCCTGTCCCATTCAAACAGCATGTAGTTAGTGTTTGTGACTTTCCCCTTGACAACTAGATAAGAAGATAAATGCATAGTTTCTCTTAATTAGCCTTTCTTAATTAAAAACACCAGAGGTATTTGTGATCATAATGAACTCTTCTGACAGAATGGTCACTTGTTCTTCTGGATGTCACTCCACGAAAATTAGATTTATTTTTTTAAAGGGGTATAAATTCTCAACTAAGGAAGAAATAAATGACGCCCGCAAAGCAGTGTCCCCTCGGTTTTATCTAAATGAGATGGATGTGTATCTTTTGGGTTTTAGAATGGTGTGGGGCAGTATTAGCCATCATTAGCACCCCAGTATGGATCCAATTCACTAATTACTTATGCTGTCTTGGTTCACTGAGATTTAAGTACCAAGTCAATCCCATTATCTGCAGTCTCCCAAGCTTGCCAGAGTCATCCGTCTTTTATGGAAAAAAAAAGCACAAGGGTTATCAATAGGACCCTGAAATACTTGGGATTTTCCCACTTCAGGAGGAGGCAAGATTAGTCCTGACTAAAGTTGCATCTTCTCTAAGCTGCTACTTTGGATGTGATAAAAGTGAATGCTGACAATTATCCATTACTACATAAAGAGTAGGAGAGAGAGAGAAGGAGGCAAGAGCAGTGAGGAGAGAAGTCTGCCACACACGCCTGCATCTGTCCTACGGTCGCAGGCAGCTTTTCATATCACCTCAGAGCTACAAATTACAATTCATCTGTTACAAACACATGATAATATAGTCAGAAATCAGAAATTAAAATATTCCAACGGCCTCGGGCCTCCTCAGAGAGAAAGAGAGAGGGAGAGAGGCTGAGAGGGAGAGAAGGAGGAGGGAAAGGGAGAGTGAGGAGTATGCCGAGCCCCTGCACTGCCTGTGTTGTTTGTGCCCTCCCTTCTCCATCCTACATGTTTAATGTCTGCGGCAGTACCGAGGCCTTGTCTGTTTGGGATGGTTGATTGACATCTGCTCTGCCGAGAGGAAGGAACTGGCAGCTATTGGCAGCACTGTCACGTTCATTTGCACACTTTATGAAGCAGCAGTGTGGCTACTAATACAAAAAGAAATCTTCTAAGCAGCATGACATCTCTTGGAATGGAATATTTGTCTTTACAAATGATTGCACTGCTGCCAGTACTTGACATGGTGCTCGCAAACATGTGTAATTGTTGGAAGTGTAATGATGATTATTTGCATATTTAATGTTCAAACAAGTACTAGAGAAGCAACTTAGACTAAACCTTTTATGGGGAGGATTTAAATATGTTCAGCATCAGCCTGATGAGTCCCAGAAAAGAGTTAGGGGTCTGAGAGGAGAGCTCATGGGCATGGTTGCTGTATAAAAGGGAGCTTAAGAAATCACCCTGGAATGTGACACTTTTATAGGTTTATTTTGAGACAGATTTCATATAAATTCCTCTCCTGTTCATTTTAATTGCTCAAAATTATATTTAAACGTAATTATATGAAAATTTAGGAATGATCTACTTATGTGTCTGAAATCAACCAAACAGCAAACTGAGTAAAGTAGATGTGCAAGCACATGTTTACCAGTAACATCAGTTTATGGAAAACCTGTGCATGATGACAATGGCACTCATTTTCAGTCTTTGGTATAAGTGTGAGGAAGGTGCAGGTCATGGGAGGGAGGCTCAAAAGCCCTTTTTCCTGGGCTGGAAATGCAGTACTGAACATTTGTGCTAGAAATCAGAGCCATGCCCACCCAGCTTGATAGAAGTGGGTTTTCCTCCCTGTAGAAGGCAGTCCTGTTTCTGCCTTAGAAAGAGACTTTTCAGTTTCCTGTTCCATATTATTTTTCCTTTTTTTAAATCTCGTGACACAGAGACCTATTCAGCACACAGGCCTTACATGCACACATGTGCAAGCAGGCATGCACAGTTGCACGTATGAAGGGGGAAATGTTTTACAAAAGGGCTCTCCAACACAGCAGAAAGAAACAATACTTTTTAAGGCAGTATTGTTCCCCTGGGATGAATACACATAGGTTTTATCACTGAAATGATTTCAGACAATACAGATACATGAATGGCAATTTAGCCCTTCACTTTAAGTGAAGAATTTCTTTAACTGGTGACTTCATCTCTCAACTACTTTTCTGACCTTAAAGACACATCTTCTCCATTTGAAACTTTCCCTTTTTAAAATATTTATCTTAGCAATTAGCTTTCATCTCTCCACCCTATCCCAACTCTTCTCTCTTCTTCCTTCCTACCTTTTCATCTCATTTCCTTTCTTTCTCCTTTTTTTTTTGTGGCCTCAGTACCAAGAGATTTATAATCACCAAATCCTACATTGTTTGAGGGGCAGCACAATAAACTTGACTCAATTATCATGCTGTAAATTGATTAAAAAAAAAATCTGATGGATGAATAGAGACTGAATATTTTTGTCTCTGACCCTGTCGTATCATCAGCAATTCTCTGGCAGAACTCCTACATGATTGACAATGCTGTTAATGAACACTGTCTTAGACCATGCAATGATTTACCTGCCATGAACAAGGTTTGGCAACGCTACCTTTGCATACTTATAAAAAAATTAATCCTTTAAAAAACAGATATATTGTCATGAAACACAGAAGTGTCTGGAAATTAATGGAAAAGTGGAGGCATAAGATAAATACATGTCTGATAATTAAATTAATTTAGGACTGTTTTGTTGCTTATCGTGTTCCAAAAGCACTCCCCCTCTATTTATTTTAGCCACCTGTTGTTTCATCCTCAGAAGCAGCCAATATCATTCTTTATCTGACCAGCTCCTACCTTATTATTTACCTTGGCCACCAACTGATACAGAGAGTATGCAGCTGATTGTGGTTGCAACCATTCTTCATGAACGTATATTGGACTTCTGTATTTTTTATTTTTTTATTTTTACACTCACTCTCAGACCATCTGCTTGCTCTGGTTTGTCTTCTAAGAAGCTGAAGATACAGAAAAGTTTGTTCTGCATCTAGTACTAGCATGCAGCTCATTGGTCGTCTCATTCTACGTCCAGATCCTAACCAATCCTCCTCACCATACCAAGTGAGGGAAAATGCTATGGTGTGAAGGACCCCTTTGTTCACCACAGGTGCATACAACAACCACTAGTCTCTGAGCAGGATTCTGGAAGAAGGGTATTTATATTGCTTTGTCAACAATAAAAAAATGGTCTTTTACTTCTTCAGACATCACAAAACATCCAAACCCATGTTTGCTGGTTCATTGAACACTACTCACTGGGTGTGCATCAGTATGAACTCCAGGTACAAAAATGTAACTTACCTGAAATACAGTCTGGCATTTTTGTAAGAAGCCAGTTGCTTGCTCTAAAGAAATGAGAGTGTGGGTAGGGGTGCTGGAGAGTGGCTAGGAAAAGTGATGTTAAAGAGAGGAGGGACTCATGAAAGAAACAGACTGCAAAGTTGAATTTAGTTCCTTATGAAAGTCTTTGAAGAAGCAAAAGTATTTAAAAAACATATGACAATAATTAGCAGTATTTCTTTGGGGATTTGCTTGTTTGACCTTAGCCTTTTAATCTGTCAAAATATGCTAATAAGCCTGACAGACAGAAAGATAAAATACAGAGACAGATGAACTAACTGAGAAAACATCAGTACAATGCTGAATATACTTCTGGAAAAAGAAAAGAAAAAGAGTGCAATTAAACATTACCTCAAGGCTTTGATGACAGGTTCACTATCAGGGAAAAGTTGCTTTCAACTGGAGGGAGTCTATACATGAGATCACTAAGACTGTAGCTGGCATCTCTGTTTTATTTTGAATGAAGAGATTTTTTTAAGTTCATTTTTCAGTCTCAAATTTTAATCTAACATATCGAAACATCACTTTCTGCACTTGCCTTACTGCTGGGGATCACTAGGTACATGACAATCCTTAACTTTATAGCTTGAGAATCCTAGAACTGTTGAACAGGCAGTCAGCCAAGAGGTTTCTTTCTACCTTGGACACCTCTGAAGAGGCTTGGTTTCCAACGGCAGGTTGCAGGTTTTTTTGGCTTTTTTTGGTTTGTTTTTTGAGACCTTTCAGGCTGTGTGAAGCCAATGAGGATGGCGGTCCCTAAAATAAATAGCCATTTTTAAGAACCAATCTTCTTCATTCAAGGTGAGTTGAACAGTAAGGAGTAAATGGCAACACATGGGTCAGTTCTTTTAGGACCCAGGAAAAAGAATTTAAATTTTCCTGATTTTTTTTTTTTTTTTTTTTTACAAAGTAACTGGTTCTGTCTTCTCACTCTAAATCAAAGGACTTTTGATGGTACTAGAATAAGGACATAACAACAGGCATTTAGAGAAATGTCGTCTTTCCTTACATGTAAAGCTTCTCAAGCCCTTCTGTTCAAAAAACTTGGAAAACTGCCTGATGGTGTTTTGCTTCTCACTGATACCAGCTATCCCCACACAACCAGAGAGCCCTTCTCCAAAATCAGAAACATGATGTTGTGATGATCCTCAGTAAAACAGTCATTCTCACTTCCACTCTTCTTTATAACTTCCATAAGTTATAAAGAAGAGGTTAAAATTTTTCTCTGGGCTAATGTTCTCTCCACATCCTGGTATACTGGAACGTGTTTCCTGATGGTGAAGATAAGAATTATTGGAACCACAGAAAAAAACTTAGGCATACTTTCCCTTTCAGATATCCTGTTGCCATGAGCTCTAAACCAAGAAATTAAACCTAAATCAGGACGTAGACTTCTCTTTGCTGTGTGACTAAGTTGGGCAACTCACTTCCATGAAGTGAGACTGTGAAGGAGTTCTTCAAAATAAAATGTTTGCACATTGTATATCAGTGTATCTTATTTCCTGACAGGACATCTGATACTCAGCTTTTCCATACAGCCAAATGAAACATGACATTTAAAACCCCCTTTTTTTTCCCAATGAGTGAGCTACCCACCCTACTTAAGCTCCCTAAAAATATACAGAAAATGAAACACAGACATGTCTTAGCAGCCAGAAGTGTGTCTGAAATTACTGCCTTTGCAAAGCTTTTACACTTAGTCAACTTTATAATCACTTAAAGAGCTCATCCAAGATTGGATTTTTAAAAATGTAGCTAAGGGCTTTCTTCCTCTTTCTGAGCCAGATGCACAATTACAAGCTGAAAATTAAACCCAATTAAAATTTAAAAAGAAGAGAACATGATCTAGCTGAAGGAGACACCCAGGGCCTACTTCTTAAGGAACTGAGTGACCTGCCACATCCAGTGTCTTGAAAAGGTCCTCACACCAGCACCTTGGAATTATGCGTCCTATGCACAGTGCATGGAATGTAGATACGTCACTGCTTTTCTGATTAGGCATCAGAGCTTTGCTTATTGCTCCACTTTCACCTGCAGAACGCGATCCCTGCTTCTCGAAGCAAAGGCTCTGCTCTGGTGTCACCGGTGGGAAGGAGAGCCGCCTTGACAGCCAGGCTCTGCTACGGGCAGCGGCAGTCCTGTTCCTCTCCCTTTGGATTATTCCCAACAGCCACCGTGATGCCCAACCTCTCGAGATGTACGGGGGAGGAGAGGGGCAGGAAGGCACCTTCAAGGACGAGCATCCCCCGCTAGTCCCCATCCCTCCCAGACCCACCTGCAGCCGCCCCAGCCCTCGGGGCCCTGCAGCGGCTGCCCCGCGGCTCCGGCCCCGCGGGCCGTGTCCCGGCGCTGCCGGCTCCGGAGGGCCGGGGGAGGGGAGCCGGGCCGGGCCGGGGCCTGCGGGGCGGGGTCGCGGCGCCTTTTCTCCCCGGCGGCTCGGAGAGGTGGGCCGGGGCTTTCAGAGGAGCTGACAGATCTGAAGTTTTGGAGGCTGAATGAAAGAAACACTCAGCTAACAAAACAGTGCGCCACAGAAGAAGTTTCATCTGGTCTGGCCAAATCCCTCCTTTCTTTCCATCTTTTCTCTCCTAATAACAGCTGCCCTCTCATTCCCTGTTACTCCGCTGTGAAGAACAAAACCTCCCTCTGACTATCTGTTTTTCTTTTCTTCCCCAGAGTAGGTCTCATTACTGGTGATTAGCAGATGATTAAAACCAATTCAGCTTCCCCCAGTAGATATTTTCTCCCTGTTTGTGACTAACGCGTCAGTCTTCAATGAACGTGCTCCTAAGCTTATTAACGGGCTCAGAGGATTAGCTGCCACCGAGCGCCGCCACTCCGATATTGTGATGCAGCGAGTGACATGGAACCATTTGCTGAGCACAGGCAGGGCCGCTGGGACCAAATATCTAAATCACAATTTTAGTTTTCGTCTGGTGGCGGGCGAGGGGAGGAGGGGGGAAGGGGGAGGAAATCCCAACAATAATTACAAAAATCAAACGTTTGGCCAAGTCTGAAAATAGCCTTAAACTTAAGGGCAGGAGGAATGCCGTTTAGGAATAAAAACCCGTCGCCCCACCCCAAAAATAAAACCCCAAGCCCGTCCCAACGAAACAATTTAGGAGGTTCCCTCGCAGGGCGATTAGCTGATTAGAAGTTCATAAGGGAGCGTTTTGGTCAGCCAGCAGTGCAAAACATTCTGGCCCCTCTCGAGGTTGATATGCCAAGGTGTGGGTATGTATCACATCTCTCTATCTGCTGCCCGTATATTACTATGTAAAACCCCAGACTATAGCCCTCCCAAATCGGAGATTAGAGCAGGATGCAAAATTAGAAGCTTCACTTTATCCCACCCATCCCTTTAAAAACGATCAAGCTTAAATAAAATTTAATAGCTAATAATAAAGGAAAAGAGGTCGAAATTATCTGCAGGTTGAATTATGCAGTGAGTTATCCCAAGAAAAAGAAAAAAATATCATGAAACAAGTTCAAATAGGTCAAGAACAATATTTTTGAATTGTTTTCTATTATTTTATGCTTTTTATTCGTTCGACTTTTTTAAGGACAATATTGTGGTTTTGAATTGTGGCCACCTTTATAAAATTGAGCCTCTAAATTACACTTCGCTAAACAGACATCATTGTAAGTAGCCTGGATAAATAAATTGATTTGTACTCACATTCCTTTTAAGGCCACATGAAACTCACAAATAACAAGAAGATCCATTGGAGTTTCAGAAGAAATATCCTGATGAAAAACACCCCTTCCCTTTAGATATAGAACAGAGAAGAACAAACGTTTTTCTAGAAATTTCCCATTAAGTGAAAATATAAAAGAAATATTGATGTTAGGTCAGATGAAATATTTTATTTGGCATGCTTTGTAAAATTTACTTTGCTTTGAGTTTTCTTTGTTAATTTTCTCAATAGTTTCTATTCATTTATTGTGTATTATATAAGCAGAAATGTGAGGGGGTTTTCATCAAATTTCTCAGTTCCTTAAAATCCTGACAACAAGCAATATTTAAAAGGGTGCTTTTAGAATTCTGGAAAATTTTTATCAGAAATCCTATATATTTTTTTTTGTACTGAGGATTGTTTCAGGGGATGATTTTAGAGTGGCAAACTCTGGTGACTTAACAAAGAGTTAGAACCATAACTTTAAGCATCCAGCTTGGAAAACAAAACAAAAAAACCCCAACCCAACTTTATAAAGTTTACATTAAAAAATCCTTACGAGGATTTTTTCTCACTCCATTTTAAAATGCTTTAAAATAAAAGGCTCCCTCAAATAATTCCATTTTCACATCTTCAAATTTCTTCCATTTATATTTTTCATTGTCACTTTTCAGTGCAGCTTAACTCTGAGTGTGCTGAAGCTTGAAATGTAGCTTCCGATTTATAATAGCGACAGGACATGCAGCAAATGTCAACAAATCCCCTGTCACCCAGGCAAGGAGAAAATGTGAGAGGTAAGGCAGAGTAGCCCTTCCTTGCTGCATAACGCACACACAGGCGCAAAAACCCTCAGTGAAAAATAAAGAACTAAGAGTCTGCTCATGAAAAGCTCTATGCGCCCATTAATATCAAACCAAAATCAGGACAGGAGGGTGACACTGAAAATTTCCAGTTATGCATACAATGCAGGTATAGACCTATGTGATTATTGATATGTACTGAATTTTGAAATGAAACTCCCCCACCATATACCTCTCTCTTTGCAAAATTAAAGGAATTCCAACACACCAAACTGACCATATTCTAAAAAAAAAGCACCCCATAAAACTCACATCACTGACCTCTAGTGACCTCAATAAATAAGTAACTGCTGAAGGATCAGCTCCCTTGTTGTGAAACAATAGACCCAAACTTCAGTGGAGCGCATGCAAGAAAGTGTCACAGGAGGGTAGCACAGGATTTCAGAGCAGAAAGTTTGGGGAATAACAAGCACACACTGCAAGTTTCTGGAGTAACCTTTAGCAAAGGAAATTCTGTATTTGTCTTAACTTTTGGGGGAGCAGGTACCCCCCCTTCTCACCAGTCTGTTGATAGAGATGGAGAGATGTGATAGAAATACATTGTATTCTTTGCCACCCACCCACACTCCTGGTCTCTGAGATGTCATTTTATAAATTTATTCACTGGCCAGCAATGAATCATGCAAAACAAAGCAGGCCACTCGTTGCTTGCAAATTTTCTGTCACCAGTTTTTACTCTTTTTAATGTGATCAGTCACCTGAGTCACATTACATACAGGCTTATTTCTGGCTCCAGCCTGGAAGAGAGTACCTGTAAGACAAGAGGGAAAGCTGCCTTTGATTGTGTCAAAAGGTCTATGAAATTAGGAGCTAACAGACTGGTTCATAAAAGAAATTTAAGAATATTTTAAATCTTTTCCTTTGGACTACTTCCTGCCTGAAAAATCCTCACTAGGAAATGTGGATATTATGAGCAGGTTCATTCTTAAAATGGATTTTCTTCTTTTATCATCAGGGACAGAATGTGATTTAGACAAATGGAGTGTGGCAGGGAGCTTTCTTGTGTCATTTGAGGCCTTGTCCATCTGTAAGTTGAGGCCAGTGCCTATGAAAAGCAGGGCTTGCCTGTCCATCATATATGCAGATTTGAACTCAATACCACAATTGCAAGAGAGGGAGTTAGTTCATCTTCAGAGGCTACCACCACTGAGCTGGATATTACCTCCTTAATCCCAGCTATGATAACAATCATGTGTTAGTTAAAACCACTTTCCTGGTTGCTTCGCTTCTTTCTGAGACGAAAGAAGTAAAGAGATGATAAAGGGAAACATACTCCATCTGCGGCCAGAACCAGACTGGCTCAGAGAGTAGTAAGCTCATGTAAAATTGAGTTTTGAATGTTAATCTTAAAACATTCATGTCCTAGTTTAAGATATCTGACTTAAATTTAGAAGTGGCAAGAGTGAAAACAGAGTTAGGAAGAGATGGAGAGAGCAAGGTGTAGGCAGAGGACTAGTTTTAGCCCTCAGCAGTTGGTATTGATACTAGAACACTGGGCAATACAGCAGGAGTGCTGTTTGGGCATCAGCTCTGGAAACTCTCATCTTCCTCAACTCTCTAGATTTAAAACCCAGATGATTATGCAGCAGTAGTATTTTCTTCATGTTTTTACATGGAAGGATGGACATGTCTGGGTAGGAGAGGCACAATTTTCCGATTCACTTTTGTATTTACTCTGTCTTGCATTGTCATATTTTTGTTTCAGCAATAAGATATAAAGTTGTTGCTGACTTTGTATTCTGCTGTACCACAATAGTGGATAGAGGGAAGGGAAAGCAAACATGCAGAGCTGCCAGGAGACAGATTTATTCTGAGCTTCAGCACCGTGGAACTTCCACCAGGACACTCCTCCCTTCTTTCTTCATTCCCTTGCTCCAGGCATGAGGCAGATAGACCAGATATTGCAGGAAATGACCAGCTCCTGTTTTGTACTAAAGCATTCAGTTCTGTTTAATTTTGGGCCATTCACAGTCCCACAAAACAGTGTGAACAGTTTTCAAAGAATGGCTGTGAAATGGGTGCAGCATGGAAAATTCAAGTGGCAGATCTGCCCAGAAGCATCTGATCATTCTAGTCCTGCTTTCCTGCTTCCAAATGTCTATTTCTTCGTGTTTAAAAGTAGCACTTGGAAAGAGGGAAAATAAATCAATCTGTTAATCTGTTTTTCTTGTGAAATAATATCTGTTTGCAAATGTGGATTAGGAATGGGGCAGAACTGGTGTTGCCCATCCACACCTCTGCCACGTTCAGAGGACTATCTGAAAAGATCTTATGCCACCATAAGAAATGTATTTTTAGAAAGTAGTTTTTATGGGTTTTTTCTGATCTGAAGTTGAATCCTGACTTGCTTAAATGGGAATGTACACAGTCTGAACTGATTTACCATCTCTGCCACTTTTTTCTATCCATCACTAAATGGCACTGATTTAAATCTGACCATGAAGAGAAAGAATTTGAAGAAACTATGAAAAGCAATTAATGATATTAGAGTATGGAAATGGTAGAATTAAAGAAATAAAATCCCTGTAATGAATATGAAAGCAACAAAAAGAGCCTTATCTGTCTAGAGAAATCATACACAAAGGCACACAGAAATGTAGCCTACTAGGTATAGGACAACTGAACACAGCACTCTCATACCTTGAGGTTTTTTTCAATGCTGATAGCCCTGAGGGATATAATAAAATTAATTTCTTCACAAACCTCAATGACCACTTAATCAAAAATTGGTTTTCCCCTCTCTGCTTGTTAGGTGACTGCCCATATAGCAGCATTCTTTTGGATAACAAATAGCAAAAAAGAGCATATAGAATTTCTCAGATGGGTAAGTTACAGCGCCATGCTGGGACAAAGTCCTCTAATATCTTAATGCATGCACTTTTGTTTATTGAGATGATCCTGTACTTACTGCTATATTTCCAATGCAATTGTCCCTTTCTAAGGTGAACTTGTGTTCTTGGCTCCAGAAGGTGATATGCAATGGGTTTATTTGTCAGCTTAAATTCAGGCTGTAACTACTTTGCTCTTGTCCAGTAGTTCATGCTATAGTGCTGGAACTGCTCGACTGATTTGGGGTTTTTGTTTTCTGTGGCCTCAGAACTGATTCTAATTTTTCCACTGATTTTCGAGGCATCTGTGAAGCATTATAACAGAGAAAGAACCATGTTCTTAAAAATAGCTATTTCTGTATTTCAGCAATAGCCACACAGAAGCTTGATATCTTAGACAAATAGGTGCACCCTATTGCATAGTAAGTTTTAGACAAAGAATTCCTTGATCCAAGCATTTTTCTTTTTACATCCCAAGACAAGTTTTCCCAAGCCACTCTACCAGCAGGATGATAAAGCAGTATACTGTCTTTTGTGAAGTTATGAATTCCCGCCTAGTTGTGTCAGATATGATCAGTTATCTGTTCTGCTTGACACTGATACAGAACAGTGCTAACAGACACATTGGGTGTGTCATCAAGCTGCTAATATCAATGAGGTTTGCAGGGTAGGCACTGAAGATCAATTCTTTGAGTTTTATGCAATGGAGAAAGAGGAGGGAGAATGCAGATGTGTTTTCAGTGTAAGACTTTCATCAGCCTGCAAGGTTATTAATGGAATTAGCTCCCATGCGTCCATATCACAGATGGGAAATGCCAGAGAAATGGCAGGCACAATGTGATGAGTAGTGCGTCAAATGGGATTGAGCAGGATCATACCAATATCTCACTTCCAGGCAAAGCACCAATAGCTCACTTCCAGGCAAAGCAAAACTGGATGAAGTGATTAGATGCCCATGCAAACATTCAGGGAGGATCAGAGGACCAGTTACTTTATATTGCCCTAATTTACCACAGCTGTGGGTGTTCACTGTAGCTGTCTTGAAGAAAACAACTTGTGACCACTTTGGGGTCTACCTTACACTTTAGGTGTCACCCTCACCATGTGACTCTCAAAGACATGAATGACTGCAATGTGGGTAATGGAATGAAGAGGAGTAAAATGGATGAGTCCAGATTAACTTTTCAAAGAAGACAAGATCAGTCAATAGCCATTTGTTTCTCATCTTTACTACTTTTGTGACAGCAATACTATCTATCAGAACAGACAAATGTTAATTTCTCTAATGTTCTTTTTCAGACTCAAAAATGAACATAATAAAGGACAAGGACCCAAACAAGTTGGAGTAATTTCCTGAATTGAAAGCAACCAGAGCAGGAAGGAGTAGATAAACGCTGATTAAAAAAATTTGTTAGGTATCACCACTGGCCTTAAACACCCAACTATTAAACATTACATGTGATCCTAAGTCAGCTCAATTAAAGACACGACTGGTTTTGTAAGTGATGTACCCAACCTAAAGACAGGCAGAGTTTTTGGAATGGGCACAGTAGATTCTGAATATGACTTCTGAGTTTGACCCACATATTGATATTCTAAAGTGGCTCAATTTATCAGCCTGAGTCAGTGATGCTCTGAGGATCTTTGCACTATGGAATACCCTCAGGCTTCACAGAATCACAGAATGGGTGAGGTTGGAAGGAACCACCATGGGTCATTTGATCTGACCTGCTCAGGCAGGGTCCTCCTAGAGCACATGGCACAGGATAGCATGCAGATGGTTCTTGAGTAACTCCAGTGAGGGAAACTTCAAAACATCACTGGGCAATCTGTTCCAGTGCACAAAACTGTTCCAGGCTGTTCTAGTGTGTCTCTTCCAGACTTCCAAGTGAACATTTTGAGCTAGGCAATATCAAACCCAATAGTAACAAAAAAAAAAAAAAAAAAAAAAAAAAAAAAAAAAAAAAAAAAAAAAAAAAAAAAAAAAGAGAGAGAAGAAAACCAAACAAAAAAAGGACCTCAGAGAAACAGTGCTATGATTGAAATATTTATCATTTATGTCCAGAATGTAAACTAGAGCAGGAAGCCCAAATTTTCACTCAGATGAGTCTCCCATGGTTACGTTGACATTTGGCTTCATCATAAGCAGTTTCACATGTAGTTGTGGTACATTTGGCAATAATAATGGTGGGTACCACATATAACCTGTTATTTGCAGTCTTCTGAAAACCCAGGTAAGTTCATCAGGATGCCCAAATACCATTAATCAGATAAAACTTCTGGCTAGTGCATCATCTATCTAACTTATGTAGTGTTATTTTACTGAAGCAAATGACTCCATCGTAGTCAAGACAATGGTTTCAATGCAATAACTCTCCATAATGAGAAATATTTGCACCTCATAAATGTAATGGAAGAAAAATACATGAAAAACATGATTTGGGGGAAGAATTCTTTAATAAATAGTCTTATCTTTTAAATGAATACTCCGACAAAGTCACAAGGCCTTTTTGCATTATTACGGCATTTAACTCAGGTGACAGCAACTATGCTGCCAAAAGGAGGCACATTATTGTATATGTATGCAAATATACATACAGAGTATAGTCAAGGCAAGAAAGAAATCCAGCAAACATTCATTTGTTAATTCCAGACCTTGAATTTTGTAAAAATATTAAACATACAGAAGAACTATTTTCCTGTTCTGGAAAAAGAACATGAGACTGCATCTTCAGAAATGTATTTCATTCTGGTAAGAAGTCAAATTACATGGCACTGGGCCTGTCTGACAGTCTCATGCATACGACAGAAACACAGAGCTACAAAATTAGACAATGTAAGTTAGGCTGTACACCAAACCTGTCCTGCTACAGTCCAAATGAGGTTATTGACTCAGAGAAGGAGTCATTGATAAAGCAATTATTACCAGCAACCAGATGTGTAATAGCTCATTTTTGGAAATGGACAGATGCCCCAGCATTAATGTCCTGTAGATATCAAAAATAAGAAATTCTTTGAATAGAACCAAAATGACAAGCAGCCTTACAGCAGAATCTAGTTGATTTAATATGTAGCATTTCCTTGGAACCATAACAGAACAAACACATGACTAAAAGGCCAAATAAACACTTTTAAAGGTGACAAATTTGCTATGCATTAGTCAGGTTGTCCAGAAACTTAATGCATTCCACTTATGATTTATTTATTTTTTTAAGCTACCAGGATATAATCTACTCAAAAGTTAGGTGCATAATTTCAGGTACATTCCATTTATTTACATTAATTGCACTTCCTTATTAGAAAACTCTGCCATCTGAATATTATACTGCTATGCCAAATGTGCAATTCTATAAATCAGCCAGTGAGAAAAGGTGCCAGCCTTTCCTGATGATAAATACAGTGGCAGGAATCTACTTTGTTTTGTAGCATGTAAGACTGATTAATCCAAAGCTGTTTGCAAACTTCATTTCATACAGGATACCCCCACCCTTACAATCAGATTAACAAATCAAAGGTACATTCAGACTTGGAGACAGATTGCCACTTAAGCATTTCAGATACTCGGGCATTTGGTTAAACTAAGCTTGGATTAACAAGGTCTGACTATTTAAAGGGAGTTATGTTTAGGGGTTCTCTGTCTCCACTGATTTTAAATGCTGCGCTCATGGGGTAGTGCCGTCCAGTCTTAAGAGCTTATAGAGCTTTACAGCCTCCCTGCGAGCTTCCTGAGCTTAATTGAAGATAAGTATACACAAACTCACCTTCCTAGAAAGACCTCTATTTATATGAGGAGAAAAAAACCCAAACAAATCTCTTTATGCAGGGACTAAGCTGCATCTTTCCTGTCATCATTTATATTTATTTTTATATGGTGTAATTTATTAGACTAAACCCCTTAATCATGTGGAATAGATGAAAGTGGAATCATTCAACACTGTCACCTTTTGTTGTCACTTGAGACTCTCTAGGAGGTGATAGAGCCTGATTGAATTATTTGTTAGGAGCAAGTCATGCCAACCATTTTTTGCCTCAGTGGAAAGTGGATCTGTGAGGGTCTGGGTCAAAGTCCTTATCTGGCTTTCTTTTGTAAATTTAAAAATGTAAATACGTAAATTCTTTAACTAATATTCTCAGCAGTGTTCTCTTACCAGTTGGAAATGTCGAACTTTGTAACATAGAACCAAATTTGCAGTGAAGACGTGAAGAAATGTGCAGCATCTCGTGTCACACGGAGAACCTGAGTGCACTCACCATTGAGAAAAGGAGGCCACTGGAGGCCATATTCTTTAAGGATTCATGGTGGTGTCACATGTAAGGGTTGTTGAACAATGGTTTAATGACACTGCTGCACTGAGGTTTTTTTGGTCAGCTGTTGTGCTGTATTTGTCTGCAGTAGACTTAATTTTCTTCCCAGTGGTTAGTATGGGGCTGTGTTTTGAACACAGGGTTGATAATATAGAGATGTTTTTTGTTATGCTCACACAGGGCCAAGCCCTTTTCTGCTTTTCACACTGCCATGTTGGTGAGGAGACTGGGAGTCCATGGGAAATTGGGAGGAGCCACAGCAGGCACAGGTGACCCTATCTGACCAGAGTGATATTCCAGTGTATAGGGGGAGGTATACAGAGAAGGGGGCATGTTTAGAGTGATGCCATTTGTCTTCCCAAGTAATTGTTGCAGATGATGGGGCCCTGCTCTCCTAGGGATGGTTTAACATTTGCCTGCTCATGGGAAGCAGTGAATTCCATGTTTTTCTTTGCTTGTGTGTTCAGCTTTTGCTTTCCCTATTAAATTGTTGTCTCAGCCCATGAGATTTCCAGCTTTTACCATTTTGATTCTCCAAGCCCACTGGTGAGGGGATGGGTGAATGGCTCTGTGAGGCTTTGTGGACGTCTGGGATTAAACCACAACAGCTGTGCAGGAGCTTATGCTGGTTAGAAGTGAGAAACAGAAACATGGACATGAGGCAGGAACACTGGAGAAAGTTTCTGTAATATAGTTTTATTAGTGTTGCCTTGCATTCAGTCACTCAGCAAGAAACCCTTTACTTATATACCGCTGTATGGTCATAGGTAACTATATGTATTGTGTATCCAATCACTACTAAAGAATAGAGATATTTAGCATTATAATTTTTTTAGCTGTTTCAGATTGTGATAAAAGCTTCATATCCATTACACAGCAATAAAAATGCATTTCCAGGGCTTCTTTTTCATTTATTTATTGATTATTTACACATTTTAAAGAAGATTGTACTTCTGCAGAAATGTCCAGATGAAGGTGGGAAAGCTGCAAGCGAGCCACAACTGATGCAAGATGATGAAGCTCCATTTGGAGAGGAAGAATATGCTCACATCAGATGAGAGTGTGGCAGGTGATTCTTCCCACATGTCCTCTCTCTAAACTATCTGCCTCTGGATAGGCACATTCAAATTGCCATGCATTGGTCTGAAATGAGCTATCCTTTGGCTGTACAGCTAACTGAATTCAACACAATCTAGTGTTATTTGCTAGTAATTGCTTCCTAGTCAGTCAATCTTTAACATATTGAAGGTTCAGGAGAATGTTTATTAAATAAAATGTAGAGTTTCCTTAAAAATATGCTTATGAGTTGTTTAATTTTTAGTCCTTACTAATGAAGAAATGAAGGGTCAGGAGGGAAAAGAAGGGGAGAAAAGGTCTCAGGAATATTAGGAAACAATTTATTCAGGAATAAATATAAGTGGTTTTAGTGTGCTGTAATCTGGAGACTCTTCATTTTCCATCCTGCCTTAGTTTAAATAAAGAAAATACAATATGATATCATGTAGCAATGGATGAATATTTATTTATTATTTTCTTTTATAAAAGTGAAAGTAGAACTTATGATAGGTGCAATTGAAATCCCAGTTGCTTTTATTCCCTCCTGCCAAATCTTTACTATAAATACATATTTTATGTGTGAAAGTACTTTGCATTTATGAGATTCGAGAAGATTTAGAGATGTATCAGCAAAAGAAAGCATGAGTGTTAGAAAGGGTGACCTGTTACCAGTAGTTCATACTGGTCCCCTTACAAAAATGTTTTATCTTTCTTGCTTATGAAGAGATGGAGCAGGACTGTCAGAAGGACAAGTCTCACTATAGCTTCCTTTCTAAACTATTCCTGAAACCTTGCCTCTTACATTAAATGGAGAAAGAGCTACAGTGGGATTAAAGGGTATAGTGTGCCTTTATATAGTACATCCTGCAGTGTCATGTTTTCATTTGTATAAAAACTCTTTACTGTCATCTGAAATTTAGATTTTTGCCTCAGTAAATGAAATTTTTCCTATGTATATACCTCTGAACCCCACAGAGTTGAGGAAGGATCCAATAATTTATTTTATTTTCTATGAAAGCTATTTTAGGTCCTTGACTACTGCATGGACGTTTTCTGTATCATCTGCGTTAGCACGCTGCTGCTCCTCACCATGCATCTGCTAGAGCCCCACACACCTGACTCACCCACCCTTTTTTAGTGTGACTTCAGTGGATAAGTTTTGCAAGTCACAAAATCTGTTCTGCAACAAGGAGACTACCAAAGTCTGTGTCTCCTCACATGATTTGTCTAAATCAGAAAACTCCATTCCACTTAGGTTCATAGTTGGACTGACCTCTGCCTGTCCTTCTCCCTGCATGCATTCCCTGTCTTTCCCTCTCACTTATATTTATACAAACAGTCTCAGTGAAGGAACCTACAAATGCAAACATTGACAATTTGGTCTACTTAAAATTCAGTGGCTAATAAAGTTCAAAATAGTAATGCTGCTCTAGGGGCTTGATAGCAAATGCACAGGTGTAATGCAGGTCTCCCTTCCTTTCTTGGACTCTAAGTTATCACTTAAATGATGATTAAAACAAAATAGATGCAAACCAGAGCCAGTTGCAGTTGTTCTGATTAGCATTAACAGTTGTTATACAAACAATTAGTAGGAAAAGACTACAACATCAGTTCTGTTGGCAGGAGAAGGCACACTCATGGCCAGTCCAATCCAATTAAACCATGTCTCCAGTACACAGATGAACAGCAAAAGTGAAAATCAGAATATATCAATACATTGCCTTTCTCAAGGCACTGTAGATGCAGAGGAGATCCCAGGAGATGCAGAAGGCACTATGAGGAAGAAGGATATATGGTGAGAAAAAACCTCATAGATTGAAATGGGTGCTCTGAAGCCAATTATCTTAGAGAATTAACATGGGTCCCTCACCACTTGTAGTGATGTGTAGTAACAACTGAAATGTCTGTCCCAAAAGAAATTTTGAAATTTCAGAATTATTTTCTGCCAGAATAAAAACAAAGAACTGGAATTTCTGAGAATTTTAAGGAATAAGTTTTTCAATTCCCCCTCACAGACACTTCTTTTTTAAAAACCAAAAATGTAAGTTTACAGAAGCACTTCATTATTAGCCTTATGATTTTTCTACATGATATATAAAATATTGAAATGAAGTTACATGACCTTAATAAAATTCTAAAATTTCCATAATTTTGCATGATTGATTTTCAATATATTTCAGTGATATTCAATATATTCTACTAGAATAGAAGTAATTTTCCAGTGGATCTTTTTCAAGCCCAAACAGTGTTATAACTTAATTCTTCCTTATTTTTGAATTCTCCAAAATGAAATCTCTGACATTCTTTGAGTTTTTAGTTTTACCCAAATAAATAACAAACCTGCAAGATAATAAAAAACCAAATTTCTAATGAACTCTAATTCTGCAAGACAATTGGCTGGATCCTAAATCATATATGTTTCTTGTTATCAAAACACAATATCTCTTGATTATCTATAGTATCATTTATAGAGTGATGAAGTGATAGTACTTGTTTCTCAAAAACCTGTCTTGTTCTAATTAAGTATTACCTTTGTAGGGCCCTCTTACACACTTTATTTACTCAAGTTTTTAAGGCATAGAATTCTGAAATGCAGAGTAGCATATATATATTTAAAAACACATTGAAAAGCTCAGAGGAGATGCAAGAATTCTTTTCCACTTTGGCTTATAACTAAAAAGAAAATGCTGGACTGAAATGTGCCTTGCATTTTTTACAGAGAAACCTCCTGAAATAAATTAACAAACTCAAAAGACAGAAATATATTTTACAAAATCAAAGTAAAAAAAAAAAAAAACAAACAAAAAAACCCCAACAAACAAATCAAAAAAGCAGGACAGATCAAGAGAATGCACATTAGGTATATTCTTCAGCTTAGGAATAGTAACTTTAAGTTCATGTATTAGGTGAAAGTTCTCAAAGCTCATATTGTTATTTTCTCCCAGGGCACTGCTTACTGACAGATTCAGCATGCAGACTGCATTTCTGCTGGATTTGATAAAAATACAATTAAAATTTTGTACAAGGGGCTACGCCAAATTGGCCTGCATCCTAGAACCCACTCCAAGCAAAACCTTGAGGAATATATTGTACAAGAAAAGGTCTGTCCCCTGGGATTACCTCCCACTTCCTTTAACCTGATATTTTGCTCATCCTATTATGAGATTCCTCAGAGGGGTGAAACACTAGATTGCCTCATTAAGACTCATCATTTACAAGATGTTGACAAACGTTGGCATTTATCCTGTTGTCATAACAAATGTGAGAAAATGACCACTTGGCAATAAGTGATTCTATGCAATTGCAGGTTGTAAAATACAAGAATATGGGGATGGGGGGGGGGGGGGGTGTTCTGTGGATAATGTGTTAGTATCACTATGTAGCATCTCTCAACAGTTTCTCAAGGCATTGTAAATATTCCAGGCTGAAATAAATAATGATGGACAGCTTCTTTTTATAGAGTTTTCCACATGTGCAACCGAAACATTAATTAAGAAAAATGAGAATAGTTTTAAACAAAACATAATAATGAAACAATTATTTTCTTACTGGATGTCTCATCATGAGTACCCAGCATCCTTACTGTCCTTGCTGACAGCCTGAAAACTCTATGAACTCGATTTTCCTACAGCTCTCATCTGCCCTGAGGCTGATGATAGCATGGCCTTTCTTAATGAGGGTCATCTTGCCCCCTTGGTGTTAATGGTATGTGAGGTCATAACGGGAGGAGATCCCACAACAGCGATTGCTGAGACAGGTTTGGGTGTGAGAGAACTGTTCTGAGTCCGTGTGCAAATGTTTTAAAAAGTCAAAGTTTTCTTCCTTTGGAAACACCAACAGTGTGGTCACAAGGTAGTCCTGCAGGCAAAAGTATATCTTGGAGACAGAATCATCATCCATAAAAGCAGACAAAAATAAATGTGAAGACATAAATGCCTGAAAATGGATGCAGTCTTTATCCATAAAGCTATGTTTAGGAGCTCTGTGTTTAGCTGAAAGACCTTGAATCCTGCAAGTACTTCAGTCTTTTCAGGTGGCCCAGGTTCTGCTTCTGAATATCTCAAATTTGACCCTTTTTAGAAAGTTGACAACTCTAACTATTGTTTTCTTGCAGCTAAATCAAAACAGAAGCAACAACTGATTGTCTTAATTATAATGGCTTTATTAACAGACACCAACTGTCTTGTGAGATGAAACCAGTGATACTGCTAACAGTTAGAATCAAAAGTGACAATAACTTGTTTGCCAAGAGTAGTGATTTGCAGGTGGTTGGTAAATCCATCCTACTTGACTAAATACACTGCCTGAGACACTGTTGTTGTGGTGGGGCTCTAAAAGAGACAAAAAAATTGCCTTGTTGTCAGAATTTACAGCCACTGATTTCATAGTATCTAAATCGTAACTGGGTAATTCAAAGAGTGGCATGTAATTCATTGGTTCCCATTTCTGTCATTAATCATTATTGCTCACTTCATGTTTCTAATTATTTGATTTGATTTGTGTGTATGCATGAGTTATTTGAAGCACAGAGAGAGTTTAGGCCTGTTGGAAGATGATGCCCTTTGAACCATGTCTTCAGTTGAGTACTGATTTTCCTATAACACTAAAAAAGGAAAAATGACATCTCTGAGGGAATCCTTACATTCTCTGGAGCACACTACACTTTTGAAGTAAATGCTTTTCAACACTAAATATATATTGCTAGCCATGTCAAATTTCTGTCTGGTGTATGGGTCTTCAGCCTTTAAGATAAAGGGTCTCCTCTTCTTATCTTCTCCTCAGCTACAGTTGCTCCTTGTGTCATAGACTCTCTCAAATCTACTCCTGAATCATTTAGGTGATCCATTTGAACATTTGTTGCTGTTCCTTTAGATCTGGGGACATCTTATATGTGGTATGATATTTTCCCAATCACAGTGCCCTAGAGTGTGGGCTTATCTTGCTTTCTCCTTGCCTTTGTAATCTTCTATTTTGTTTATAGTATTTTTAATTGAGTCCTGGACTCCCAATCTGCACTCATTAAACACAGAGCACATAAACTCTTGTAAAGTAACAATTAAGTCACAGCCAGGTACTGGTGTTTTCCTCCCTGCTGACTTTACCTCTGCTGAATACAATTCATTAACATTTCCATAGCTTTGGTTACCCCATATTGGAATTTAAGTCTGTATTTTCTTACTTATTGCCTATTCTAAACGCTGCTGCACCTTTGTTTTTCTGACATACAGTGCTAAAACCATGTACCTGCCTACAAGCAATGGGGTCTGAATGCCCCAACCTCAGTGTTTCCTAATGAGCTCAAATATTTACCTGTGCTCCAAAAGATTTTTTCCTTGCTTTGGGAAAAACTAAATGCACTCACAAAGTTATATGCAGAAATACCTGCATTATTTACCATTTTTTCACTGTAGAGCCCAAGTGGAAAATGCTCAGCATTAGTATTCCAATGAATACAATTATCACTGTCTCCCAACAATAAGATCAGTTAGAAAGCTGGTTCTTGTAGAGCGTTGTTGCCACGGATGTGTTTGGGTCCACCTTGTTGAGGTGGACTTCTCGATTAGTTTTAGGAATTGAATGTACATTTGTATCTCTGATGTGCTGGATTACTACTCCATTGAGAGTGACTTTTTAAAGCTGCAAGGCTGGACTGCAGAGAGATATGAAAGTGGGTTCCACACCTGAAAAACTATCATGCACAGGTATACATCATGAACTGTACAGCTAGGTTTCTGTAAAGATCCACATCAGTATCTCTGCCTTGTTCTTTGCAGACTCATGAAGATACAGAAGGTCATGGTACAAGATTTCTTCATGACATAGCATCTCAAAATATAGAAATACCTAGAGATGCTTGGCACTATAAAACATACTGAAATGTTTCACTCTTCTAAAAGAAGAAGTTTTACAGAGTAAAGATGGGTGAGAATTTGATTGTTTGTGTTTTGTCCTTGGAAAAAATTAAAAACTTGCAAATAATTTTTCACTGATTTTGTAAAACCAAAAAAAGTCATTCTCTAAAAGGGTGAGTTCTCTCTGAATGTTTTCTGCTATAGCTGTGTGAAGCTAGAAAGTAGTTTCTATTTATGTCAGAAGAAGAGCTCCCACTGAGCATAGAGAGAGCAGGTGCCAGTCCTCTGTGTCCTACCAACATACCTGAAGCAGATGTTTGTAACCATACAGTGCTATATACCCTGTTTGTGCCTCATTGCTGATTCACCACAGTCATCTTTGTCTTCTAACACACACTACATCACGTAACAGCCACACACCTCTTTGATTTTCTTTTTGAACTCATATGCTTATCTAGCAATCATCTATAAATATGGGATAATGAACAAAAATTAATTTTACAGAAGCCAATGTGGACAATGAAAATAATGAAAACCAGTTTGTCGACACTAAAAAAATTAATTGACCATCTGGAGGTGTGCGAAAACTTTTGTGAATGTGGTATAAAAATTGAGCAAGTTTTATTTCCTTGAGTTTACTAGTGTGTTAAATAATGAATTTGTCTTTCTTTTTCACCCTGAAATTTTTGTATTTATTCATTCAGAGTGAAAACTAGTTTTAAGGCCCATGCCCTGCTTCTGCAGTTCTTCCTGTACATTCATGATACAATATTCTTGTATACTGTAGCTTGTGCAATTTTCCATATGAGCATATTCATAATAACAACAATACGTACTTCTACTGTAAAAATAAATATGAATTAGAACAGTGGTTAAATCTAGTAGGGTACAATTATAGGTTGCCCTGGTGAACTAAATTTCAGTGGGGTTTGGCTCTATGGTTTAGGGTAGTCTCCATTAAATATAGGAAAACCTAGTTAATTAATTAGCCCTTAGTGTTAAATGAGTTTTTTAAGCCTGAGAGACAAGGGGAATGTGGGATTTGTGGGGACTTGACAGTGAACGTTTAATGATGTTAAACCCAAAGTGACTGTTAATACAGGCTACGGTACCTGAGAATCAAAATACAGTCAGAGAGATAAATGCAAATAATGCACTGAGGTTTAACAGGAAATGAGGAATATTAATTTGCTGTGGATATTCAGATTGTCTTTGTATTATTTAAATTTTTTATGGTTAAAAATGCTAGTGCCAGCATCCCTCATTCTCTAGCCATACAGAAGACACTTATTAAGAGCGACAGCAAATGTTATGCAAAAATGTGAGTTGACTTTTCCTGAGCATTTATGTTCTTTTTCTAGGTAGTTTTCCACCATGTGGAAAAGCTTCTTATGAAGAGTTGTCCTTGGACAAGGGAGGGCTTTCTTCACATAAATTTCTTCTGGGGCAATTTCAGCAAGGATCAGTTCTGGCCTGTGTTAGAAGCCACCCTAAGGTTTCTCCACCTGGTGACACTGTAAGCTTGGCTGCTATTTTTTCTGCTGAATGGACTTTTATCCTCTTGGGGGCCCCCACCCTGTTCTCTCCATTTGGACATCTCTCCGTGCATTAAGACGTTTTCATTCTGACTCCTCTCCTACCTTACCCACCCAGTGAGCCTACTAAAAGGGTATAATTGTACTAGTGTAGCTTGCCAGGGCTCTGAGGGCACCACCAGCCCTTCCTGGTCCTGCCTACCACCCCTGAGCTCTTTGCACCCTGCCCAAGGCCCAGGGCCCCTTTTTACACCTCAGGGCAATCAGTGTCACTACAGTGGGACTGGTCTTCAGCTCCCCGGAGCCCTGGCCATGGTCCCTGCTGAGCCAGGTTCTGTCTCAGCCCCAAGTCCTGGCCCCTCCCCAGAGCCACGCCTGCCCATCCTGGGCTGTGTCTGACCCAAGGTTCCCTCAATAAGTCTGATCTTGGCCCCTAGATCACCAACTGTGAGCTGATGTTTTGGCCTCACCCTTGGATATGCCTTGGCACTTGGTTTCCCAGCTGGCCCTTGCTGCCCCCAAAAAGAGGTCATTCTCACCACCAGTGAATATAATCACATTGCTTTTTTCTTTATTCACATCTTTCCATTTGTACACGTTGCATTACCACAGTACTATAAGGAGTCATTTATGGCCAAATACTGGCCTACATACAGAATGAAATTAATTCTCTTTAACCTTCTGCATCTACAAAATAGCTGTCCCCATCTCGATTGGTCATAGAATCATAGAATCACAGAATCATAGAATCATAGAATCATGGAGTGGCCTGGGTTGGAAGGGACCTTAAAGATCATCTTGTTCTAACTTTGCTATGTCATTCTAGATTACCTTCATCTTCAGTAGCAATAGATGACAATATTTGATGTATCTGGCCTATATCATCAGTTTACACTGGTACATAAAATGTAGCATGGTGTAGCTAGTACGAGGCTGAGTGGGCAGCATGTAGAGGGTCTGAGCTCTTCTATGCTGCTTCTACACTCCCTCAGTCACTTGAGTCTGCAGTACATATGGAGCCTGGAAAACAGCACACATATTCCCAAAGTGGGGAGTTATGAGTAGCTCCCTGACAGCCAGTCCTCCCTATACTGGGTTCAGTCTTTTGTGATTTTTTATTTCCATTTTTTCACTTGAACCTTACGCTAATTCTATGCACCATAGGTAGTAGGGTTTATATTTTTGTTTTATCAGTTTGGTGGAGGGACAGTGATCAGGGACCTCTTGAGATGACAGTCTGTCAGATTATAAATCAAGGAGGATCTCTCCCTTAGCAGCCATAAAGATTAAACAGACTAATGAATCAATGTTTTAGACCATCCACTCTGGGGAGCCTTCACTTAAGTCCCAGCACTGTTGGTCAGGTCAGAAAATGCTCTTTTCTGTCAAATGGTAGGTTTCCCTATGTGATAGTGTGCCTTCATCCTCCTTTGTGCAAGCTGTAAAAACCTGACAGAGGCAGATGTCAATCCATACTGTTGTGACACTTCCTCGTTCAATTCTAAAACTTTGTGAGATTTTGCCATCCAGTAACTGGCAAGAGAGAAGAGGCTGTGTTTGCTCATTTTGCAGAAATACGTTTAAAAGTTCACCTTTTATTTTTACAATGATTAGGAAATATTTTCTTTTGAAGAATGAGCTGTTTATAACCATCCCATCGCCACAAAACACCCAACCTTTTTGTTTCTAGTTTATGATGTTTACTGTCTCAAGGGCACTTTCCCTGAATCTTTGTTCAGTCTCTTAAAATTAATAATACCACATGTGTAGTTTTATTCTTAGACACATTTTTTTCTTTTTTTAAGCTAAAATCTTTATGGAAGTACTGAATCCTGTTAAATTTTGCAACAATTCAGTGATACTGTAATGGACATAAATTACAGCATATGCACTTTGAAGCAGATGTTCTGTTAAAGTTCACATGTTCTGTCCATCCCTTGACAACTGAAGCAATGATATTTAAAACGACCCTCATGCCATTAGAAAACCATAATTAAATGCAGGGAATAAGATAGTCTTGTTAATTTGTATTACACTGAAGGAACATACCCTAATAAAATAATATAATTTTTAAAAACATTTTTTACGCATAAAGTTTGGTATAGAATTTTTAGGAGAACAAATTTTTTCATTATAATTTTTGAGAATAAAAATTTTGTGTGCAAGAGATACTCAAAATAGTAAATGCACTTCATTCAACACCTCCTCAGTTACAATTTTTCTAACTTGAGCCAGTAAATGAATAAGCTTGTCGTCTTTGTTTTGATACTGTTTAAAAACACAGACCTGTAATGCAAGAGATCCAGTGATGAAATAGAAAAATAAATGACTGCATTAAAAATGGCACTGCCCAGATGGTCCCATATAGAAGTTCTGATCTGAGTACTCGCTAATTAAAGGGAAGGTGACTGGAATCTAAATCTATCTTCTAATTTTATATTTGACCCTTATCTATACATGAGGGACATGAACACATTTCATTTTTGAACATAACCCAAAAAAGCACTTAAGCAGGTGCTTAGCTATAAACTGCTGTTTGACTCTTACTACCATAAGTAGAGATGATTTCCTGAATGTGGACCATGGATGAATTTTAAGGCTAGGTCCTAATTTTGCCAGATAAGGGAAATTGAACATGATTTATGAATCTAAAGCTCTTTTTTCTATGATGCTATTAAGATTTCAGACATTTTATGTCCATGGAAGCTGAAAAAATACTTCACAATACACTAAAATCCTTACATTAACAGCATATGAGTTTTCCTGCAAGGTAACCCAGTTTACTGTGGTTCTTCTACCCTCCTACAAAATTACTGTGTTTTTTGGTTGAGAGAAAATTGCAGTCTGTAGAACTTACTATTTTGTTCCATTTACATATATGTGTAAATCCGCTATTGGAGAAAGATAAAATGTTACTGAACTGAACTTGAAGTAGTGAAGCTCAAACACAGTTTATCCAACAAGAAAATCTCTGTGTTTTGCTTAAACGTCATCTGAAATATGGAATGAGCATTAGCCAAGGAAACAGACAAAAAAATTGTAAAAAAAAATCCTCCTTTGTGCATGTCTTTCATGAGAAGCAGCATCACAGTGCCTGTCACTACAGTTTACCCACTGGTAAACAATCTAGACTCAGTAATTTTTTACCCTTTTAATCTTTAATTTATTGCCGTTTAATGCAGACTTCTAATCCGTGATTTGTATATTGAGAAAACAACTCCATTAGCAACTGAGAAACTTATAAGTAAGCACCTACAAAAAAGTAAAGGGATTCCTCCCTGATCTGGCTCATGTGAAGTCAAATCTGTCCTCCCTGCCTTCCTGATCACTTTTTCCTATGCTTTTGCCATGGGCTACACTCAGACAATCCCAGTTCCTTAGATGAGGAAATGTGTGCCCCAGAAGGTTTTGGGTTGTCTGCTTAATGCTTTCTGTCTCCTTCATTTGTTGATGGTTTTCATTTGCCCCAGCATGTGTCAGCAATGGCCAACCCCTAAGGGTATCCTCACTCTGAAAGGAGGCATCCAGTAGTAAAGGCTCTCAAGGATGTCCCTGCCCACAGCTGCACTACCTCAGGAATGCCTCTTCCCTGCTGTGGGTTGTCCCTGGAAAGTAGCTCTCCATCGTGGAGAATATATCCCCAGCCATGTCCTCAGCAGCCTCTCTCTCTGCCTGTCTCCAATCACGTCCCCAAGGACACCTCCCCACGTCTTTCATGCCCCTCATGAGCGCAGCTTTTTCACAAACATATCAGAGCTGGGGTGTGGGGTGCTCCCCTGAAGGGCAGCAGTTTTGATGATGTTCACCCTGTTCTCATGAGTTTGAGAGCTGACTGAACTGTCTGTGACTCTCACAGGACAGCTTGTAGCTGCTTCCCACACAGGGCACCCTGCAGTTTGCTACCCAAACACTGGCAATTATGCCCTAGGCAGTGGGCCTTCCATCAAGATCTTTCTCCTTGGGAGAAGGCTTTGCCTCAGAGATGAGAACCCTACAAAAAGTCATGACCTTGTTGTCTCATGGCACCTATGGGTAAGGGCTCATCCTAAGCAAAAAGGAAGCAATTCTGATGTTATAAATTATTTTATATTCAGGAGCACTTTGTGTCCGGGGAGGCTATCTTCAACACAGTTTATAAACTTCACTAAACTTTTATTTTTTGTAGATCACTTGTAATAGTGGCACGCATCAGGGATAAAAAGCAGAGGTTTAAAAGAAAAAATACACAAACCAAGAACAGCAGGAAGATATTCAGTGAAATTCCCAATACATCTCATCCTGGAAAAACAAATCAAAATACCTGAAAAAATTATTAAATATTTTTAATACTTAAAGGGACTTCTTTTCTAGCTTACTAATAATCAACTCTTACACAGTTCCTATTCATTCAATTGCCTGTGCAGTAGCATGAATGGGACTTTCACTATCTGGCCCCAAGCTTGCAGAGATAACACAGCAACTTGACCTGAGAATGTAATGGGAAGCACAGAAGAAACTAAAAACTTCAGGACAATGATCATAGCTTTTGCATTTCCAATGTGTAACAACATAGCATTCTCATCTTTGTACTCTCTTCTGTATTTTACTGGTTTTTGTTTTTTCCATATTGTTCTGAACTTCCATTATTTTACACTTACATACACATGTTCACACAACTCTACTATAAGTTTTTATCTGATACTATCCCAGATAAAACACATGAAATCTCCCACTGTGTGTACTAGTTAACTGAGCACTGATAGGCTGAGAAAGGAAGTATGTCATGAAAGGGAAGAAAGAAGGGCAGTCACAGCACAGCAAACTGTTCAGAATCATATTGTCAGCATCTTCAGGAGCATCCTCTCCAGGCTGCTCCTGTTCACAGCCTTGGTGGCCATTCAGTCTCTTTGATGAGTCCTTATGACAAGACAAAAAATTTAATCCCTCACAGTACATCTGAAAGTCCAGCTGCAGGGTTTCTGTTTCTCTTGCAGGAGTCTAGCTTCCATGCAAAAGGGCAAGGAAGAAATCTCTTTTGTGATCCCTATCATGAGCCTTAATTTTTGCCATCTCTATGACAAGAGCAAAAGGAACTACACTGGACTGTTACTTGCTTTATTAAACCAACAAGAACTTCAGGAACTCGCTTTTGGAGGGCCAGTACTGGAGCTCCTTTGCTTACACATAGGGGAGAATATGTAAACAGTTAGGGAAAAAAAAAAAAAAAGGAAAAGGAACATCTTTATTAGACTTTCAGACACTGCTAGCATCAAAGATCAGTGAACAAGGCACAGTTTCCTGAATCAAATAATGAGCTACAGTAAATATAAAAGATCAAACCAAGGATCACAAAACTTGTTTTATGCCTCCTCTGTATCTTATAAAGAATTCTGCTACTTCCATAAGTACTGCATGAGATTTAAGAGTTCTACTTTTAAATTTAGCCTACAGGAAAATCTCAAAATTCTATAGGGATACAGAGTAGATGAACAAGTGGATGGTTTTTAACAAAAATGTGTGTGTGATTAATACTCCTCTTGTCACCAATGGGCATGTGCAGGTTTTAAGAAGTGATGGGAGTGCATTTAACAGCCCTCATGATGACTATGACTGCTTCTATATACACCATTGAAACAGCTGCTGCCTAACTGGGCTGTTGATCCTTGCTGTGAAAAAGGCTTTTCCTCTTTCCAAGGCAGAGCAACTGGGAAGTTCCACTTCCACATTGAAGCAACAAAGCAGTTCCACTGGTGTCAAATGACCATGGTGCCAAATACTGAAAAATTTCAGGTCATCAGAAAGTAGTTAATGAGATTCTGGTCCTATTAAATCTTACGGGAATACTGTAATTTTACTGGAGCCAGGTTTTCACCTATATTGTAAAATGAAATCCCAATCAAATTATTCTAGGAAAGTTAACTGTTGATTACATTACTGTATTCATTAATGTCTCTATTAATCTTCCTTTCACAAGATAGGAATCAAATAATTAAATATTACACATTTGTGTTTTAGTGAAATGCAACGGCAAGGTAAAGGCATGATCTGAGAAGTAAAGATATTTTCAAGTTTAAAGAGCCATGTGATCTGTATATCACTGCATGAAGAAAAAAGATTAGGGGCCATATCAAAGATCTATAATTGGATTAGAAAATGATATAATCATATGGTGTCTTTATTCTTTAGATTAAGACATTGTCTACCAGAAATAAGGGGGGAAAAAAGAACAGGAATTAAAAGAACAGAAAAAAAGGGAAAGAAATCTGTCTTCTATTTTTCCTAAAACAAGACAAAACAAACCAAGGAATATTCAGAGACTGGAAGATAGAACAACCTGATACTGGCGGAAGCCACTTTACATCTCTCTCTCAAGCTATATTTTGCATTCACTCTTTTTGATATTTTAATTAAGTAACTCTGATTGCTAAACTCCAGCCTCGTTTAGAGTAGCATCATGCTAGTTTGATCAGCTGGGATTACTGCACATTATATTTTGTAACTTTTTTCCAGGCCCTGGAGAATAAGAATTACCAAAGCTGCGTTGTCATTGTTCATGTGATTAGTAATAATCATGGGCATCTGGGAGAGAATCCAGTAGGCAAGCCACATGAAGATGTGGAGTCTCCAGGTGAATTTATCTTCTGTTACTTCATATACCTTAAACACAGCACTAGGTAACATGAGGAAGGAGTCCAGGCTAGAGCTGAAGATCATATTATGGCCTTACCTTCAGCAGACCATCCTAGAGGGTGCCCAACATCTATACTCCCCCCAGCAACAGCATAGATCTCCAGTGCCTCACTCTCCTGACAAACTTGGTTGGGACTGATCAGAAGGAGGTGATGAGAGTTTGTGTGAGATCAGACAGAGCAGGAGAGGCCATGGTCTTCATGAGGGTGATGCTGGCTGTCTTGTCAAATGGGACTGGGGACCAGGGATCTTGAAGCTGGTTATAAGCTGAAGGTTGCACGTCAAAGTGGAGCTGCTTATGAAGTAGGATGAATGTAGTTAGGAGCTGAGGTGATAAAGTAGTGATGGATTTGTAATCTTGGTTTGGAGAGCTGTATGCAGGATAGCTAGAGGTTGTGGCACCTTGCCACATGATTTTGAAAGGTGACTCCTAGAAGCAAAGCATTTGCCCTTTATCTAAGCTCTGTAAGTACATAACATGGGTAACAGAGAAAAATAAATGTAAGCTGGACCGTTCTTGCCAAAGCATATTCTTTGGAGAGCAAATCCTCCTGCAGTGAAAGCTGACCCTCCTGGAAAGGCTGGAGATGTGGCAATTCTTCTGCATTAATGAGGCACTGTTAACCAAATACATAAATAAGTGGAAAACCACAAGAACAAAATCTCACTGTTTCCATATGCGTCTTGGCGATGTACATTTTGTGGTTGTGCTGATGAAACTGCTGCATATTATATGAAGTCTGTTAACTATGAGCATGACCATATTTCTTGTTGATTTTGATGCAGTCCATGAAACCACCAAAAAAGACAGCCCTGAAAGGATACCTAAGCAAGTTGTCACTTGTTTCAATTGGTAAGTTCCACATTGCCCCTGTGGGCAGTAGGGGAACATAATGAAAGAAAGAAAACCATCCCCCATATGCAAACAAAGACAGGAAAACACACTGGCATCTTTCTGTTCTATTGCAGAGGCATAACTGTAAGTGTTCCAGCAAAGTTATGTTAACTACCAAAGAGGGACAGGAGCTCTCCAGAAACTCAGAGTCTGTCATGGAGAATGTTCATAATACGAGAAATAAGCCAACTTGTGCATTTACTTGGATATGACATCACTGACAGCCAATTAGAAAGTTCCACTTGTGTCATTTCATAATAAAGAAAAGACTATTCAGCACTCACTGCATCAAAGAACACATGTCACAGAGATTTGCACAGAAATGGGTTGATTAATTTTTAATGAATTATACCAGGAGAAACTTCCTTCTATAAATTGCTGTGAGAATACCAGTGGTAACCCACGCTTGAATAAAGAGTTTCTATACATGTGGATTCTACAACTACAGACACACTGAGAAAAATGGAACTAAAAATTGTGCTACTCACCCTAATGTATCCAGTTCATAGCAGCAGTAAAAGCAGCGTGGGGTGCACAGTAGTGCAGGTTTTAAAGACCATTTTATTCACTGGAAGTGTGCCCTGTAACTAGCAGAATGCTTTCCCACTGTCTTTGTTTTCACTTCAAGAGTGGATGTCACTCTTGAAAACAGGCCTTTTCTGAACATTGCCTGGTCTCAGCATAGCTTTTAAATTCTACAACGCACCCTACAAGCTTTCACATTTTGTGACTGAATAGCCTTTTCTTTCATGGGATCAGTCAGCTGATACACAAATTAAACAGAGCATCTTTCTGGACCAAAAATGTGGTATAAAATGACTCTGTTTGTATTCCAAGGTGTGTAACGAAAAAATTTCAATACTGATGTTAAGAAAACACCAGCTCTACCTGATCTGTGCAAAAGACAGGTAAATGACCCACCTTTGAGTGAGGCATGGAGCTGTTCATGCTACTGTTCGTGTGTTTATAGACAAGTAGTCTTCAGACTCACAGCAGGCCTTTCCCACTAGCCATGGATATTCTTGTCTTCGTGCAGAAGGTGCCAAGCGCAGCACACACAAATAAGACTTTCTTGAAATTATCACAAGTGCACCTCTTTGGGAAGTGAGCGCATCCGGAGTTTGGTTGATTTCCAGCATACATGACTGCTTTCAAGAGTTTGAGGCCACCCAGATTTCAACATGAAACAAAGGTATTATGAATTGAACTAACTTTTGATTTAAGCTGATTTGATGAAAGGCACACAGTACTGACTTGATAGTTGGAACTTAAAACAGTAAAGACGGACCTTTTTATCTGTTTCATACAAACTTTGGTTGTATAATAATAAACCTATATGTGACCTTGGTTTCTACGAAATCAAATGTATCAGACACCTTAGTCCTTAGTCCATGCTATACAAAGCCTACTCATGTTATTCTAGTCCGCTAATAGTGGTTTAGAATTGGGATCTAGATTGTTGAAATGCAAGGAAAGTACGAACAAAAATTCTTGTGTGCTTTTGATATTGAAATGAAGTGGATAAAAACCAGGGTGCTTATAGTTTCCTTATATAGAATCCTATATTAAAGAAAATACATTTCTAAAATATAGTGAACTCATTTTAAAACTGTGTTGTGCATTTAATATTTAGAGCAAGTGCCTGAAAAGCATTTTCTCTTTTAGTTCCTTGTCATATATGTTCAGGATTCATTATATTACTTGGAGGCAACCAGGTGAATTTCCTCTGACTGTTGTTCATGCTGATCAAGGAATGCCAAGGAATAGAGAATTTTTATTTTAATTGATCTGACTGGAATGAGCTGCCACTCTTCTTTGCATATGAACATACCTCTGTATGGAGATTTTAGTTACATTTTGTGCTCGGAATAATTTAGGATTAAAGGAAAAATTGTGGGTTCAAATACCCAGGAAGAGTTTTCTCACTAATATATTTTATCCCTGTATCTGCCATAAATTAGAGAGGGAATACCTTAGAGTGGCAACTGTAGAAAACAGAAGAAAAAAAGTCTCATTAAAATTAATGCATAGTAGTCTATAGATGAAATTAAAAGCCAACAGGATCTCAATGCATTGCAATTGGCTTTCCTGAATTAGCTGTTTCTATTACTACAAGTGAAAAATATTTGCAGTGAGAAATTTCCCTTTTTTATTTTACTACTATTCTTTGCATACAGTTTGCTATAGTTTTAAAATAGACAAGCAAAGAAAGAAAGATTTATTTGACCTACCTGTAAGCCTTGAAATATGTATTTAGCACAGCTGTTCTTTTGTGTTTAAACTCATCACAAAAATGCAGCTTTAATGTAACCCACCATTGATCTGCAGTAAGTGGAAACAAAATCTCTCCTTAATTAGTATCATCCAATCACTTTTTTACATTTCTACAGAACACACACTGTGAACTGTTTAATGGACTATTATTTAGAAGAGTGGCAAAGAGCTTGCAAAAAAAAAGGGCATATAGTGAAAATAAAAACTAGCTGTGTCAATGAAAAATGTGTTGCAAAATAATGGAAAAAAAGATGTTTCATTAAGATGGGCTTCACTGGCATTTTACTGTATAGATGAACACTGCTCCAATTACTGCCAACAATGGGGAAAGAGATAGAGAGATATAGATTCATTACTTTCAACACCCTTAACTGTCTACCACTGAATTCGCTTATCTGTTCCTTTTTCTACAGGACCTGTGTGGAGGGGGAAAGGAATAAACAAAGAACTGAGTAGAGTGAATGTGTCACAAATTACCACAAACACACTGTGACTCAATGCACTTTTCATTTCTCTCCTCATTAACTGTGTCTTGCTCAAAATGAGAGACTGGGTCTAAACATAATCAAGTCCCACAGATAACAATTGACTTGACTGCTGGGGCAGTCATCACCTTCTAGCTACTGGGAAATAAATTTAGAAATAAAATGAGTTAAAATAAAATTCACTCTGCTCTCTTTTCTGTTCTCAGATAATTTGAAGGCCATCAAGGCCTGCAGAAACAATCCATCTCTCTGTGAAAAGGAAAGCAGCCTGTGCCACTACCAATAAGGCATGTCTTTAGTGTTATCAAGAGTAAGTATAATTACACAGTGGAAAGGCCATCAAAGTGTCTTGGGTGCTGGTATTTTTTTTCCTGAGGTCTTCATCAATAGTGCTGTTGGAGTGAAAAGAATAAGTGGGGGGGGGGGGGGAAAGGGAAAAAAAAAATATCCTCCAGATTGGTGTGACTGACCTGCAATCTAGTAGAGCACATTATAATTTGAGAGCAGTAGTACAATTCAATAAAAATTTTGCTGTCTTCCACTTTAAATCAGGAAGGATTAATTTCAAGAATCTGTGTGGATGCTCTTGTGGTCTTGGTTTTGTCAGTACTGAAATTTCTTTTCTAAGAGGCTAAAGGACTTCCTGTTGCAGCGTATTTGTACTTGCCAAGGCTTTTTCCTTACCTCTAATAGCAATGCATTTCTGATAGGTAGATTTCTGGTTGGCAAAGGGGAGGTAGAAACTATTTGTTTCTGTTGAACAGTCACCCTAGTCTTGCACTTTTTATTTGGCTAAAACATGAGTGAAGGTAGTTTGTTTGCTGTATCTCTGTCAAGAGAAGCCATACCCTGACGTACAGAAATGCCATTCAGTAAAATACATACATAACATGTCTGACACTGTTTTGCAGGATGGGAATTATGCCTGAGACAAGGCCTGGGGTGCCTTTCTCTTAGTAAATGTTGTTCTTGCAAGGAGTACCCCTGATCTCTGGGGAGGACTGTGCATGAACCAGCCACAGGAAGACCTGGTTGAATGCATAGAGCTAGCGCAAGTGGCTTGCAAGCTGATTATCTGATAATTAAGATACTTTTAAGAACAGATAACAACCCAAAACCTATCTATTAACTTGCTTCTGGAAGTCTTCTGTTTAATAAAAGCAATCTTAGTAACTGTGGTATAAGTCCTGAAAATAATCACCAAGTCTGATGATGAAAACCAATCATCTAAACATCAGTGTCTCCAGAAACCATGTTGTTCTTGGAACTTTCCTTTTCTGTGGCTACTACATCTGGAAATCACAGTGTCCAAAATGATGGTAACTGTTTGCTCTAGGGCAAATTAGATCATTAAAAAGCTTTAATCATTCAGAGGACATTTAAGTCTGCCTCAATGGTTTGTTTCTACTGTTCACAACATGAATATGTTTTCCAAACCTCAATTTTATTAGATTTATTACAAGAAACAAGATTGATTGGGCTGTACTGCTTCAACAAAATTTTGGTTCTTAAATAATAATTGTCAATTTCCTGGAGTCCAGAAGAACTGAAGTAGAGCAGATCCAGCCATGTGGCCAAACATAACAAATTGAGAGGAGCGAGAGTGAAGAAGTATGACTGAGAGAATGCAATTGTGAAATCTCCCTGATATATAGTCTCCTAAAGCTTCAAGTTTTTATTGGCTAACTGGAAAAGTAATTTCTTTTTCTTAGATTTTTTTGGACTGGAATCCAGTGTTGCCTGGAATTTGGGGGAAAGGGTATGAGGGTTTTTTTCGGAAAAGCTTTGTGACGAAAGTCTCTCTTTATGACAGTGGGTCCTGAAGATTGAAGGGTCTGCCCTGCCCAGATCTAGCTGAATTGAGAGTCAACAGCACAGACTGAACCACAGGTTCTTCTCCTGAGGAAACTGGGATGCACAACACTGGGAAATGGTTGAACCTCTGCCTTTATTTAGCTGTTCCATTGTACTGTCTGAAAGGACACAGCAACTGGAACACACTTAGAGCACGTCAGCTGTGTTCCTTCTAGAATATGTCTTTATTGCTGTCACAGAAGTAGTAGAGATACAATGTCAGGGTAGTGCATAGACACTAAGTTAGTGATAAAGGAGGTGGCTTCAGACAGTAGATGAATGGGAGCTGCAGCTGTACAGATCCCACAAAAGCTGTGTTAGTCTGTGTAGTTGCTCTTGTGACTGAGGTGGATAACTCAGTACTGTCTAAGCTTCACTGGTTTCCAGCACATAAAACAAGCAAGCAGGATTAAAAAAAATATATATATATATATATTTTTACCCTTCCAAAAAGTAGATTTGTTTTTTCTAATCCATTTTTTCTAGTGTGTTGGAAGGCCATTTATGCCACAGAATTTTTGTCCTAGCAAGGAACTGAGACATAAATCCAGTTAATATCAGATGAAACTGATTCAGACATGACAGAAAGAAACTCAATAAAAATAAGGTAAGTCTTTTTTATGTGTAATCATAACCCCTTAACAATAAAATTCATCACCCAGGTGATGAATTCTCTATCTTCTTGATTCAGAAGTCTGTGATTCCCTGCAGGATTAGTGGGCACTAACAGAGTCCTTCCATTTAGTGCTCTATTTGAGGTCCAATTAACCAAATAAGCAGTGAAAACAGTTCCAAAATCACATGGTTTCTTGCCACTCTCACGGATAAAAGCACGATGCAGAGACATCTCTAATTTATCTGAGCTGAAGATGAGGCACAGCAGAAAACCATGTTGCTGGAGCCTCTCTTCCAACTATTCCTGTGGAGCATGTCTGACAATTGCCCTTCTCCTTTTTTATTGCTGGCTAACATGGCTGTAACATGTGAAACATGGTGCAGCTTTGTTCAAAAGTGGATGGCAGTGGGCTCCACTAGCATTTCCACTTTCCAATCACTATGTCATGGTCATGAGTGAGAAAGTAGACTAAATTGAGAAAAACAGTCTTGAACTGAGTAATTATTTTTCTCCATCTGTTTTAAATACCATTCTACAGGTATTTAAAAGACACATAGATGTAATGCCTAAAAATATAGAGCAATGGCAGGCTTGGCAGTGGTCAATGATTGGACTGCTTGATTTTAAAGGTCTTTTCCAAACTAATTTATTCTACAGTTTTATGTAACTGGTACTCTTTCCAGTATTCATGTTTTCCAAGTTTTCCTGAAGTTTGGAGTAGACCAATACTTTGGTTATGTTTGAAATTGTTTATTTACCCAAAAGTCTGTTCTGAGCAGACAAACAGCAGGAGGGTCATTTATGATCCATATACATCTTTATGTTCCCAAGAACCCAGAAATCACTGAACATGGCTTCTAAACAAAGTTAAATAAAAACATAGGTACTTCTTCAAGCTCAGGATTCATAAATATAAATGGTCTGTATCATTTGCAGTTTTTCCATGGGGGTGTTATTTGGCATAGCTTCATGCTGTGCTGAATTTGTGGGGTTTTAGATTATTGCTTTTTAGAAAAATCTGGTTTTGGCACACACATATAAACACACAAATTGGAAAAGGAAATATTTACATTGTGAAATTAAACTTGTTCACATCTTCAATGATGATTTATTAAAGAAAAGTATATGGCAAACCACAGAATAGTGACATGTACCCTGTGTTTTACATTCCCTGTATGAAACAACCACAAAACTCGTTTGAAAACAAATAGTACTATAAAGACTTAAAGAAAGAAAATGAAGCATTTGCATGTATAAAATACCTCATACAACACATCTTCATTCTGAAAGACTAAAGAGAACTAAATGTTTCTCCAAATAGCTTTTCAGGGGCATTATTTTTTATGGCCAGGATGTTTCTGTTTCTGTAGGCACCTATAATATGCTGTTGGATTAGTTCATTGAGCGGCTGTTAGGTTAAGTACAATACGATACTTTCAGTGTTGAAGTATTCAGTGGACAATGAAAGCTCAACATGAGAAAAAAGTAAACAACAGGGAAGTTATAGCTGTTTTGTGGCAGGGTGGAAAAAACAAAGCAGTATAAAGGACTAGAAAATAAATTTGCTGCTTTTATTTGTATGTTTTATTATGCTATCCACCTATATGCAAAATTTATTATTAAAGATCATATGATTTATGATAGACAGTTTTTGCTCATTTTATGGTAAAATTCCTGTATAGATATAGACCTCTGAAGTATATGTATGTGTTTCTGCTTATTAAAATAAATCCATTTGTGGCCAAGGGAGACTAATTCATAGTTTTAAGTTGCAATTAATCTGACCTTCTTGGAGGACTTTGTGGAGCATAAGCTAAAATGGACATCTGGTTCCTCTAAGAAAAGCCTAGTCTGAACAGCTCACATGTAAATACCTACATGAAGAAGTATCTCACTGTCTGCTATGGTACACAAAACAGGCATGCTGTGAATGTAGATACAAAGGGAATAAGACATAAAACAAATATTCGACATTAGAAGGAAAAACAGAATTGCAGAAAGGCTTGAATCTTAGGAAAGCTTCCGGCTGCTGAAAAATTACAGCATGTGTAAGTCTTCAGGCATGTCTGGTGTTCTCCAAAGCAAATGTTTCTCAGCATCTCTGAACAGTACTGGAAGGTCCCAGTCTGAAATAATTATCAGCCTGGCTACAACACTCTCAGTTTTCTAGCCAGAACCTGAAGGACGACAATTATGAGAGGCCAACTCTGGTTGTTGCCAGAAGAGACACTAGGGCAGAAAACACCAACAAAAAGGATTAGTATTCAGGCTGGCAGCAAGTAATAGTATAGTGTTACTAGTAGGGTGTAAGGGAAGAAAATTATGACAGCCTTCTAAAACCTGCTAATTTATCTGGAATAGAACTCTCTTAACAGTGTGTGGCAGTTATTTTATTAGTTTAGAAAACTAAAATGTGAACACTTGATTTCATACACAACACTGATAGAAAGTGATAGAAAAGGGAGTTATGAAAGGAAGAAGTTTGAGTACGGAGTACAGTGCAATAGTTTTTCAAGGTCAATGTAATTCCTCTTTCTAAACATGTTTGTTGCACAAAGTGGAATAGGAATATCAGAGGCTTGTATTTCCATCTGTTTGCTTAAAACCAGGTCTGTGCTCCAGCATGAACAGGCAAAGCTCTGATGAGCTAGAAGCACTTTGGTTCACGATGCACCCTCTAACAATGCCATAGTATGCTGATTTCCTTATGATAATTGTTAAGGGTTTTATAAGTTTTAATAGTCATCACATGGTCACAAGCTGATTTTATGAAACTTTGTTCATTAGTCTAAGCAAAGCAGCACTGCAGCACAAGTAAGAATTTCTAATTGGGTTTAGTAATAGGCTGAAAAGGTAGTTATCACACAAAGCAAATACAAAAGCAATGTAAAGAATTTTATTTTGTTTAGAATTGAAATCTGGCAGCAGTTTTATCCCAAGTCTTAAAGAAACGTATAGTAAGCATTTAAATCAGCATACCCATGAGCTGCTGAGATTAAAAGTTAGCAGTGGCATTATATGTGAAATATGAGTGACCTTTGTGAATCTGTTTCAAGGCTGAGGTAGTCTAGAATTGATTGAGCTTACTACATGCATTTATGGACAGAGGCGAATAAGGGCAATAGGTGCCTTGGAATAAGACTTATCAGTGCCTAACTAGAAAACTGATTCTGACAACACTGTATCAACTGGAAACTAACCCCTGAGTTTTACCAGTAGGGTTCACCTTCAGACTCAGAAATCTAGGTTAATTTACCTAAATGCAAGGGTCTAAGACTGAGACAGCACGCTAATGGCTAAGCCTCTTAAAGAGTATAAGTCTGGGGTACAGCTCAGATGCTCAACTACATTCAGCTAATGACATTTAGGCCTCCTAGAGTACCCAAGATAACTGCATAGGCCTGACAGATCTAACAGAGGAGTTGAGGTCTACTGGATTAATAGCAATTGGCCAGGAAATTTATCAGGGCACCTCAGATGCATCTGTCTAGGCAAATAAACTGAGCTGTTAGCCAGCAAGGCTCAGTTAACCCAGTGTAAAGGAAACATCTCATTTGGTAAAGCAAAGAGCTCTCAAGACTCACCTGACCGTGTTGACTAGGCTTTGAACTAATATGGTAGGCAGCCAGTCTTCCACCTCACATGCAGACAGATACTTTTAGACATCCAAATGCAGGTCTCTGGATGTGGAAATGAACCAGACCTTGAAGATCTATAAAATGTATATTTTCTTAGAAACAGCTTAGTAAATTACCAGGCCAGAAAAGTCTAAACCCTATATGTGCCAAACCTTATCAAGACATGTTATTCTTTCAGAATTCTCTGGTGAGCAAACTCTCACAGGCCGACTCAGATGCCTGTGGAATGGGACTCAGTATGCAGTGACATCTGGCTTTGTTCAAAGAAGAGTTGAAGAAAAATATATGCTGCTACTACTATCACTACTATCACTACTCCTCCTCCTCCTCTTTCTTGTATATTGTACAAGAATGGTCACAGCGTTCATCCAGGGTATGGAAGGACTGGGATTGAGACAGAGCTTCTATATAAAGCGGGGTTAGTTTATCTTATCACAAATATCAAGTTTGAGGCTTCACTTGTGATTTATAGCAGGGAATAGGTCTGGATTTTGGTACTGAAATCCTTTAGGCTACCACGCTCACAAGAGTGTGCACTCATGACTTCTTAGCAGAGAAAGAAGGGTTTACCAAACCTTACACTGGAATGTGTCTGGCTTTTTTATAGAGCTTGGACATGAGAAAGCTTTTAACCTGGCCTGAGGAAATTTCAAATTCCTGGGTCTGTAGCATGAATATATCCAATGCAGGTCTAAAACTCTGAAATTTACATGTGTTACTCGCTCATGAAGTCATCAGATTTTAATGACCCACTGTTTTGTCAAGGACATATCCAGGCTTGCTTTCTTCCGATTATATGAATCAGTTACCTGCCTAAAGCAATCAGGATAATGTTGTGGCTAAATGTGCCATGTAGTAAACATGATATTTACAATAACACTCATAACTATGACAAGAGCTTTATATCCGGACTATGAACCAACAAGAATATCTGGTGAATCCCTTGCAACATTTGTGTTACTGCCCTTTTAATTATGTAATTCAGAAAATGAAAAACAATGCCAGATTTCCATAAAAGTAGACATATACACATTGATAATCTACAAAGGCCTAATTAATTCAGTATCTCTAGGGTATGCCATAACTTACAGGTCTAAAATTATGAGGAATTACCTTGTTAAAGACTTTTGAATCTGACTACAGGTGTTCTAGCAATGCTACAGTAAGAGAGTTATTCAAATCCCATTCCCATTTCTGGTGGAATTTTTATCATTTGTGTGGCTATGTTTTGCCAACAAAAAATGAGAAAAGAGAAAACTCTGTTCACATTCATCTGTAGGGATTCAGCAATTAAATCAATTTGATTAACCAAAGACCCATTCTGCTGTGTATTTACATACTGTAATTACGAATTGGCAAATAGCAGGAAAAGTGGGAGCGTGGGATAGCGTGTTTTTATATCAGTTGTTCCAATACAACGCCTGTAATACTTCTAAATAAGCAGTCAGATCTATTCACAGTCTCTACTCCAAATGGGTCAGATGAAGCAGCATTTTTAATGGGATTTGGGCTGTCTGACATTTCACATTTTTTTATATGTAGCAAATGCTGAAAAGCCAGTACTACAACTCCTGAGAATTGTTTTGTCTCATCTCTTTTTAGTCTATATTTTCTTCTTCTCTACTATCAATATAACAGTCTGTTTATTTCAGACTTGCCAAACATCCAGGTTTGATCAAATCAGTTTGATTTCCAGAGTGTTTGGTTGAGCTCAGATTGCAGCTTGGTCTACTGAAAATTGAGTAATGTCTGTGTTGAAGATGGCTGTGAGAAGACAAACTGACAGGATAAATCAGCAAGAACTGCAGTCTGGAAGCTCAGCTGTCAGGATCTGACTGGGTGGCCTCACATGTGCTTCCAGTCCAAGCCAAGGAAGGAGCATTTTAAGGCACCAAGGGAACATAACTTTTCTGTACACTGAACAGTCCCGTGGCATCTCAGGCACCTGCAAGGGTCAGACACCACACCTTCAAATATGGATAAAAATGTATGGATAAAAATGTATGGATAAAAATGTATTGATCTAGGGTAACTGCTGAGAGAAAGAAAATCTGAACTGATGAAGTTCTGCCATATATATCCATGCAAATAAATTATTAATAGACCTGCATCATGCCAAAACTGGCATGATGCAGGTCTATTAAGACTCCCTTAACTCATAGCCCCTAGTGATTGAAACAACTCTGTCTTTACCACAGAAGACAGTCTCTTTGTTCAACTCTGAATTGCAATAGAAATGAGCTCCAGTTCGAACACATAGAACTAACAATGATATTGGTGTAGGATTTTGTATCACCCAAATAAAAAAGTGGCAATTCTCAGTGATTTTTGCATATATCAACATCTGTTTCCAATATAAAATATATTTCTTTACATATGTATATTATTTAATTATTCTACTATTTATGTACCCTATAAATTTATATATTTGTCTGGATTTAAAATAAAAATTGCAATATCTAGTTTGATTTAAAAAGGTTCCAGAGAAACCATCACATCTCTTTCAATAGGTAATTTTCATTTACTCTTAAAAATCAGAGATTATTTTCAGTTTGTATTTATGTAGCTTGGGCTCCTTCTTATTATGCCTTTATCTACTAGATTAAAGACTCCATTACAAGAAATAATGCAGGTAATTTTAAGCTGTTGTCATGTCATTTCTTAACCTTTTTATGTAAAGGAAACAGATTTAGCCATTTACTATAAGGTAGGTATTCCAGGCCTCAGATAATTTCTTTTTTTCAATCTTTGTCAATTTAAACAACAACATTTTTTTAATGGAGGTGAAATGTCTGGGCACAAACTCTTCTCAGAATCTCTAGTTCCCACTGATGATTCATCTGGAAGTCCTCACTCCACGTGTGAAGTAGGCACCTTGTTTCTGGAAGACTGGGCTTGTGCCAGACATTGTTAAGTTACCATTTATGTCATTCAAATGGACCTGCTGCTCAGCATGCTAATGTAAATGACCGCTTACATTAGCATCCACTTATCATGTAACATGTCATTTTTCTATCTTCTGTTTAGTTTACAAGAAATAAGAAAAAATTTATAAAACTATTGGAGTCTCTGAAAACCCTGAGCTGAAAATTTCCCATTTCCTGTTATTTGAATATTATTTTCTGATACTTTGTCTTCTACTAAATATTTACTTTTTACCTTGGTTTTCAAAGAAATTTAATGTACACCTGTGAGAGATCTGGAAACAGACAGTAGACTTACCTTCTTATCTTTTTTATTCCTCTATTTTTCTTTCATTGACATTTTTTCCTGCTCTGTGAGTTCACAAGGGAATGCTTATGATTGTACACAGGTATTGCAATCTTTATACAGTGTAGGCATAAGTTTACTCACAGAACTCTTGACAGAAAAGCTGTTATTTTCCAGAGCAGAGAAGTGGGAAGGAAAATCCTTACACAAATTCTCAAATAAAGGTGTCTTTCTGTAGAGCCAACAAAGAAGCTCAAGCTTCTATTTCTCAGCTGTTGTAAGGTGATTCATTTTAGAAACTGAAAGAAAAAACATCTGCCAAATATCCAATGGGAACAATATTCCTCTAGTTTAAAGGGGGCAAGATTGCTAGAAAGTACATCTATACCACTAGGCAGTCTTAAATAAAATAAATGACGATCCCAGGCTTTTAGATGCCATGCTTGCTAACACATCAGATTAGTGTTCATGTTTGGTTTGCTACAAACACTATATCTGTCTGTACTACTGAAGTCAGGTGTTGTGTTTTGTTTGGGAGATGGTTGAAGAATTTGTCACTTACCTCTCTTTTATCATCCCTTGTGAACATTTCCTTCCCATCTGAGCACATACTCTAGCAAATGAGCTCCACCAGGTTGCCTTTGAGCAGATAGAAAGCTCTCCCACTGCCATTTATAAAATGTGAGGGACCTAGGAAAGCTATTTCTTAAGATCTCAGCCATAATTACTATCTCACAATAAAGACCTGATAATTAGCTCCATTCATTCTAGTTCTCCACCTCTCTATCCTCTATTTGCATTAAGCTCAGCCTATTGACAGGAACCTGTCAAACCTCCTATACTACATTATATTGGTTGTGAATGTAAGATATTTCAGGGTGCTAACAATTAACAGATCACTTGATAAGAGGATAGCAGAGATCTGGTCCAACCCCCTTGCTGAAGCAGAGCTATCTAGAGATAGTTGCCCAAGACCCTGTCCAGATGGCTTCAGGGTGTGTCCAGTCTGTGAGAATACACAAGCTCCTTGGGTGCGTTTGCAGACACTTTCCCTGTGAAGTTAATCATGGATCTGCCAACTGAATGTCTACTGGGTCACCAATGGCTCTTCCCTGAGGATATACACAGAATGGCCTGGCTCACTCCTTTGTGTGCCTGCTAAAGGGCTGAGGACAGCCTTGTCTTTGAAGATATCAGGTCTAGGGAAACAAAGCATTTTTCCTCCTAAGTTTTTTTTCTTGGTCCTGTTCAAGGAAAGATGTGTGTTACAAACTATTTCTCAAAAAGCTGTAAATACTTTCAGGATGGTAGAATCTCAGTAATTTTCCCACTCTATATTTCAGTGAAAGGGTAATCTAATTTTCCTATGGTCATGTTCTTGTCTAGGTCACTATTTATCCTCAAGCCTACAACAATGGCAATAAGACTGTTTTAAGAATTTCTGACATTACTAGCTGTTTTTAGGATGTACTAGTGCCTTTTTATTGGAATTCGCTTATAACTTGAAATTATAAATAAATTTTATAAATAAATTATTATGAATAAATTTTATAATTTTTTAATGAGCAAATACTTGTAACAAAAGGAATAGCAATAGGTATTGCTATTTGGGTAGCAATAAAAAGTCTTAATTTATTTGGATTCAGAAAAAGGCAGGCAAGGACTGGTAGATTCGGAGAGTAAAACGTGGCTAATGCTCTGATTTTTGTTTTGCAATATTTTCCTATAAATTATATATGTATTCAATTTGTGGACTTAGAAACACTATATTTGGCTTTTTTTCTGCAGATCATAATATCACATAAGCTTCTAGAAAGACCTCAACTACTAGACAGAAGTGAATATAAAGATGCAAAAATGCACCATGTGTAAAAATATACAGAAATTACTGGAAAAAATACCAGACAAGCAGAAAAGCAAGGCTCATGCCCACAAGACTCTTCTTCAGTTTTCCTGTAATTTAAACAAAGCGTATTGAACACTTAGGTTTGAAAAAAATGAGCTTTGTGATTAAAATTCCTTTTTTTATCAGAAGATTATCTAGGTCACTACAGTAAAAAAGTGCATCAGCAAGAAGGAGTATTTGCTGTGTTGATAGTCCTCTGAGCATCTTCAATGAATGCCTGACTGGAGAATGAAAAACTGTTCTCTTGCCAGTTTTCAGTAACCATATGTTGTGTGTCTCCTGAATACTGACTGCAGAGAGGTGTTTTGGATCTTCTAGACACCAGTGAAAGAAAATATTTCTAGTTTCAAGAGAAAAAAAAGAGAAGAGAGTAGACCTTTTTGGTCATATTTAATTGCTCTGTTACCAGAAAAAAGGTGTTGGATGCTAAATCTAGCCTCTTCTTGTATCCTTGGTAAAAATCAATCTTTTTTTTAAATTAACATCTATTCCTTCTATAATAATCAAATAAGAATTTTATTACAGTAACATTTCTGTGTGTCTTGGATGTCTTGAATAGGTCTTTTGTCCTACATCCTAATCATACTCACATGCCTTTTTTATGTGGGTTCGTGTGTTTGCCCTGATGTATCTGCTCCACCTGGTCTTGAGATTCAGTGGATAGTCAATAAAGACAAGCCCCAAATTTTTTTAATTCTTTTGGTCAGAGAGTTTGAAGACATGTATTTTAACATCACATTTTATTATTAGTTTCCACTGAACAAAACAAAAAATGTCATGTGCCTCCAGCCTTGGGAAAAAAAAAATCCTAAAAGCCTGCAAGAGGTGCTATTTTTATTATGGTTCTTGACTTCTGAGGAGTTATTCTTATTAAATTTGGTAGGGTATTAGATCTCACATTAAAATGTAGAGGTTAGAATTTTCTGTGCATGAAACTCATTTTGTCACACTGGTGACAAAATGACAATAACCAAGTGATGTGAAATAACTAAATCTCTACTTGTAGCTTGTGGATCAGGAGATATAAAACTAACCTCAAATGGTTCAAAGTCAGGACATGCTAGCATCTGTTGTAATCCTTTACTGAAAGTTGCTACTTCTCACTGGAGAAAAACAACACAAATTTATGCTCATGCCCCTTTAATTTTCACTTTTAAGAAAACAATTCTTTTAAGGAAGTAATATATTTCAATATATTTGTGTTTGTGAGAGTCCTGTGGGTTGAGATATGTGAATAGATGGATACCTACACACACAGATGAAATTTTTTGTATAAAAACTTATAATAAGATACTGTTCTTTTTAATTACTTTTTTTTAAAACACAACAGGATATTTTTTATTCTCTGTTCTTCTAGAAGCACTAGGAAAATGTTAAGAGATCTATAAGGTAGCCCAGGAGCAAATCAGTAGAGAGGTCTCTCATCTTTCTATTAAGTTGTCCAGATGTCTCATCTGATGACTTGGTTCTCTGTTTTGGACTTTGAATGTTAATGTTCTCCTACTCTCCTTCTAATTAGATAGTTCTAGAAAATACAGTTAAATGTAGAAAGGTAAAAAACATGGTCATAACTTGCTTATTTACAATATAAGAGATCTCTTAACAGATGCTGTCTAAGAAAGTTTAGCACAGTGAGAGATAGCTTAGAGGCTTCTAGGGGCTATGGCAGTAAAAAAAAAAAAAAAAAAAAAAAAGTAGAAAAGAGTGTTTTACTATTTATGTCAGAGAAATACAGGGTAAAAGCTAATTTGTGAATGTACATTATTTTTTTAGAATACCAGGACAGTATATTTTCTGTTCACTGAAATAAGTTCAGTCTTCATGAGTAAGGAGTGCAAAATAATCTAGGCACACAGCTGTGGAGGGATATCTTAGCTGTAATCATTCAAGGCAAATATTTGGCTCTATTTCCTTAGGTGATGAATCTCTTAACCCACGGCCAAATGGTAGCATAGCAAAATTTATAGTGAAAAGACAGAGACTTCTCAAGAAGAAACTCCTGCTTTGGGGTCTGGAAATCCAACACATTGGTGCCAAAACATCAAGTGTTGACACAGAAAATGGCACTGCTTCCACATGGTCAGTGAAGCAACTTGCAAGGTTGCAGCTTAAAATTATGTTGGATGGAATTTTCACTTTGGGAATTAAAAGCCAGGTATTTGAATCAGTTAAAAAGTTTTTCACATCACTTTCATGAAACAGAGGGAATGGACAGTGGTACAAATCCACCACAGCAAAATTTTCTCCAGACTGAGACTTCCTATCTAGCCCAAAGTGAAGTTTTTGTCCTATTGCTTCACTCTGTGTCCTCTGCTTGGAAGAATTTTGTGATTTTAGTAGGACATAAAGGACAAAACAGCTTTCCACTGCCCTTTTGTGCTCCCTTGCATGATTCCATGAGCATAGGATGACAGCCAGCTGGCAGAGTCTTAAACAGTCTTGAAATAACAGACTAGAGAAAACCAAAAATGCCTGCAACACAGCATGACAAATACAGGCTCTGTTGCTGAGCTAGTTAAAAAAGATGAAAACCCAAGTCAAAATGGACCACAGAGGAATGAAAAGTCACAAAAGCTGATTCCAATGTTGTGAAGCTGAGTTTCCTACATTCCCTCTATAGCCAGAAAAGTCCTCTAAGGTGCAGTTCAGATCAGGTATTCGAGCAGTTATGAATCTCTTTTTACAGGAGATTGTGCTCTCTAGGAGTAGCTTAGGAAAATCAAAGTTGGGTAAACTTGCTAAAGGTGCACTTACATTCAGTGTGTCTCCTAGGTGTGGAATCCCTGCCCTGTGTGGTGTATGACCATTAGTTTTAATTTGGGCTCCGATACAGAGCAGACAAAATGATTTCCTGCTGGGGAAATGTGGGACTGGGATATGGACTATAGCACATAATCATTTTGTTTTTATATAGAAACCAGATTTGAGCTGTGGTTAAACTGGCTTACCCCAGTGCATTACCCCCAGCCTCAAACGTCCCCGCCCCAACTCTACAAGACCTACTTTTATGGTGTACCCCAACAGGCCTGGTAGCTACAGATATCCTTCATAACTTCATGTCCTACTCTGTATAACGCAGACTTGGCACAAGAGAACAAAAAACATTGTGAAAAGGCTTGAAACAATCAGCTTCCTAAAATGCATGCAGCTTAGAGAAAAATATGGCTCAGGTACAGAAAACTGTGACCTAAGGCTTGGAAGAAGGAAGGGCTCCAAGCAACATTTCTATACCTGTGCCTTTGTCTTTGGGAAGATCTCTCAGCCTTATGACAAATGTGCATTAGAAGAAAACTAGTTTTTGGAATCCGTGTTTGTAAGGCATCCAGCCTCCCCAGCATGTATAAACTTTATTTGGAGTTGTGTGGGAACACCACCTGCTCACACTGCTCCAAGAAATTCCACTTGGAACATTCAGAAGCAGCTGGGATGTGAATATTTGATTCATCTCATCAGAAACTGAAATTATGATTGAAAACATAGATCATGCATTCTACTTACATTCGAAGAAAATATTTATTTCTTAATATTTTTGTTCACTGAAGTATCGCAAACTGCTTATCATTTCAAGTTTATTTATGCTGTGGGTTGATGTGGTTTATATTGAACTTTGTAAATGATTTTAAGGTGGCAAATTTGCCATGATTCAAGCCTGTTGACCTGCAGCTGCAATACAAAGTGCAGCTGGAATCAGTAGTTTCCATTGTGACCATCAGCTGTGCAGCACACAATGTTCTACAGCATGGTGGGCATGGGAAGCAGTTGCCTGGACTTTATAGTTGTGTTAGTCTTCTACTCCCGTAATTTTAGAAAGTATAATGTTACAAAGAAAATTCCACATGCTCCTGGAGGAGTAGAGTGAGGACTCTGCAACTGATAGCTCGAAGTCCAGTGAATACATTATTCAGTGGCTGAACTAGTGGCACATTTTTCTTTATACAGATGTAAGGGAAGCAAGATTCAACCAACAGCAAATTTTCCTCAGCTGCAAAGGGCTAGAATGCCTGAGGCTTCTTTTGATGTCTCTCAGTTTCTTGAAAAATTTTGTTCTTGTTCTGGTCTAAATCCTTTTACCTTTTTCTAGTTGTGCTACATACCTTGCACTATTACTTATTTTCTAGTCATAAATTAAAAGCCTGACTGTAGCAATGATCTTTGGAACCATTTTACTGAAATATCCAATTGGGCAGGGGTAGATTCCCATTCCTCCACTTAGGAAAATTTATTTTATTCCTACTTGGATGTTATAAAAAAACCCAACAAAAACCAAAAAACCCCTCCTGCTATAACTACTATCTGTGTATTTGGACATACAACTAGTTTTGAACCAAAAAAGTTTGTTAGTTTTACTGAAGTGGCAATAGCAAGCAGAAAATCCAGATCACAAAAGCACAAAACCCTCTTTTCTAGTAGCTCATTTGAGCAGGTCAAGCTGCTGCTGTGAAACCAGATTATCTCCAGAAAAATTCATTTACTAATTCCTGTGTGGATGGGTATCATTGATTGCAGTACTTCATTAGAGTAAGTGCCTCAAAACCGGTACTTCTTCTCACTGGTTGAAAAATGTAGAAAAGAGATGTAAAATTAATTTGAGATTTACACCTCTCCACCTTTTTTTCTGGCCTGGATGTCTTGCTCCATGTGCCTATATATTTCCACCAAGAACATCCAGGCCAGAGCTAGAATGTCAATGTTTGGAGAGGGAGACAAACTTATCTCTGAGGAAACACATGACTTTTAGCCAAAATCAAAATTTTTGAGTAATCTATTCTACAAAACAGGCAATGTTGATGATACCAGGTCATTTGTTTATCTTGCTATTAGTTGAGACAGTCAGCTTCTTGCATAAATGTTTTCTAATTTGCATACTCAGATTAATTTTATACTGTGCTATCATCCTGCTCTGGGTACCTTATGTAGTCCCCTTGCAGTACCTCACTACCATTTACTCTACAATGTACTTGTCTTCCTGTTTCCTTTGAGCCAAGGTGTAATTTTTCACATTTTATTTGTGGGACACTAAATGCAGGGAAACACCAATTGTTGAAAAATGTCAGTGGTGTAGCAGGGATTGGTGGTTGCTCTGTGTTCCCTAATCTTTTTAGTGTTTATGAAAGGGTAAAGGTAAGGATGGAGGGTCTCAAAACTGTCCATGCTTTTGCACAGGACAGAAGGAGCCTTTTGCTATTATGCCCTGCCCTGCTTTTTCTAGTTATTTCTCCAGGGCAGCCCCAGAGGGAAGGTGCTGGAGATGAATTATGTAACATAGACTATAAACTAGAGGCATGGACACTTGAACAATTTCATGCCTACCTTCTTGAATTTCCCTTCTGCTCATGTATTTTCAGTTCCCTGTTTGTGTGTGGCAGTAACTAGTACCATAGGTTGATCTTCTGTAGTATAATTTAAATCATCCTCACAGATTCAGAGCTTTTGCAGTATTTAAGAAGTCTTTGGCATTGGATACTTCTGAAAACACTTGAATATCTTAGAAACCCAACAACAACAACAAACTTGGTAACTTCCCTCCTTGATAATTATCAGTAAATTTTGACTATTATTAAAACAGCATAAATCCATCAAGAGTTGGAAGTTACCAGATCTCCTCCTGCCAGAATTTGAGTGTGGGTTCCAGGCCTCCTGTATGGAAAAGCTGCATGTGTAGTGTGTGAACATGCACTTCTGGATCTCTTTTAATCAAGAGAAAAATGGATAATGTAATAGCAGAGTTTTGAGAAAGAATGCAAATTGCTGTGCATTGCAATGAAATGTTTCCCCTTAGGATTAGAGTGCCTAGCAAGACTCCTCAGCATGAGCTGGAGCTGGTATATGAAGCTTTTGCTTGCATAAAGGCAGACAGGTTAGAGCTCATCTGAGCCAACCATAGGGCCTGGTTCTTCAGCTTAATCAGGCAAAGCACCTGCAGAAGTCAGAGAGGTTTGCCCCTTACTGAGAATTACCCAGCTAAATCTCCCTCTGAAGGGCTGGCAGTATAATCCTGCAGCAAGAAAATGATACATAGGGTTCCCCTAATAAAAGTCTTAATTTGCTTTGACCACTGCTAGCATTTTAGATCCACAATGGCCTTGGAAGTTATCAGTTGTGCTTTGTTGGCCAGCATATGACGTTCAGAGATATTTCCTCTTCAGAGCTCTCTGCTTAAACTCACTCATCTCCTTTCTGCGACATGCAACCTTTTTTTCCACCCCTGTAACTCCTGTGGGGGTGAAAGGGTCTGGAACTGCCTGCTCTTCCTTTTTTTCTTCCTATGGAAATGATAATAGACAAAAATATATAATACTTATTTACCAAGAAAGATTTAATCATGCTACAAATTAAAGAGAAATATATATTACAAAAGTACAATTAAGGACCTGGACATTTGCTCAAAGGTACTGCATGGCAAAAAGAGTTCATGTGGCAGATCAACCACAGTAGCTTTGGGAGCTCTCCCAGCCTTAAATGAAAGTGAGAAAATGTGTTCTAGAGCAGTCCCAAGTAAAAAAGCCTTACCTTAAGTTTCATTATTTCACAATCTCTTTACATTTAAAACATGATATTACCATGGCTCAGCTGAGGGTTGGTTAAAAAACAGTAACTGACCACAAGGCTGATACATATAAATGGGAATGATGTCAGGAACACTGTTGAGAGCCCCTCATACGGCTTGCAAGTGGGAATATATCAGCTCACATCTCCCAAATGTTTTTCTTCTGCTTTAATTTTCTGTTCTCCTAAGCCATCACTGAGATATCTTACTGGTTCAGAAAAAAAAAAAAAGAAAAAAAAAACCAGTAAGTAAGATAGATGATCTGGTAAAGCGAAGGCTGCATTTTTAATAGCTATAACAACAGAACTAGGGGAAGCAATAACTGAGTAGTTCATGCCTTCACAAATATGTCAGGACACACTCTCTACAGCTGCCAAAACAATGGTAGTAACACAGAGAGGTGCTTAATATTGTTAAATCTGAAATACAGATGCAACAATTATCAATATTAGTACATAACCCTACCAAGTGAGGCCTCCTGGAAAATCTTCTTTTATCAGGTTTCCACCACTAGCACCAACTGATTATGTGGTGAAAGTCTCTTCCAGCCTAGTAAAAATGAACTAGCCAGAATGTAATGCAAATAGAGGACTCCAGCAGGAAGAGACAAACTTGGTGCCTATAAGTAAACTGAGATGAAGTATGAGTGAAGCAAAGAAAACAGCACTGACTGATCTGTGAAAACTAGTAAGACCTCCAAGAATTGCTTGAGCTCCACCCAGATGTGATGCTGCTCATGTTAAAGCAGAAGTGTATCTCCATTCCTTCCTGTGACTGCCACGTGCCAGGTGATCCAGCTCGCATGCTCTTTGGCACAGGATGTCTACTCCTCTCAAGTAAGTGACCATAGTCTTTATAGAGACATTAGGACTTCTTTGGACAACTATTTCTATGATGAGGACTTTAAAAATAGCAAATAAAGCTAGCCAGGAATGTCAATTAAGTAGCACTTGGCATACTTGAATTCCTTTGCTAGAAAGTGGGTGGCATAGCAATCTTTTTAGTATTTCTCACAGAGATTTCAAATCTGGACACAGAATTAGAATTTTAATTCATAAGTGTAATGATTCAGAAAGAAATGTATTTACCTGTGTTGACTTTAAAATAAGTGTTTAGAAAAGGCAAGACTTCTCTTGTTCATGGGGAAGAAAGACCCGTTGTCAGGGCTCCAAATTTAGGGATCATTCCTCACATCTATTGCTCTGCTGTCAAAAACTTGGATTTATTTTGTAAGCACGGACTGTATTAGCAATAAAGATGCTAAGCTTAACTCCAGTGAATTTTTATCCTTTCTTATTCTGTCCCCCTGTACATCAAAATCCTTGCTCCAGCTTGCTGAAGTTCACCTGCATGTTTCCAAACACTGGAAATGCAGAGGAAACTGAAAAAGAGATTTAACAACAACAAGAACCTCCACATCAACAACAACAACATCATCAACAACAAAGGTAACCTTATATATAAAAATTGTTTTATGTATGTAATTATAATTCTAATTTCCTGAGCTCTTTCTTGAGGATACTCTATTGCCTGCAGGGGTCACTGTGACTTCCTCAGGCCTCTACTACAACTGAAATCAAAAAGAACCAAAAACCAGCGCAAAATTATCTAAATATAAGAAAACAGCTTTCTTCTTCTTCTTTTTTTTAAATTATTATTATAAAATTACTATCCCATCTTCAGAGCTTGTTATTAGGACTTTGACAGAGTAATACTTTTTCTCTGATGTTTCGGTGTATGGGTGACTACGTGATTTACCAGCAAACCTAAAATTTCGCCCTCTCCACTTACCCCATGCTTTGCCTGTGGATTTCAACAAAGAGGTCTTCAGTGTATTTCAAAGTAATCCTGGGGAGAAGCATCTGAGTAATCTAGGGGATGCCCAAAGCCTCTGCCTTCCCCCCCACTCTGGTGCTTGTGCAAGCCATGCCTGTCAGACCCTTGCAGACTGATTGCATGTCACCTTCCCGTATGCTGGCCCTCCTTCCACTACTTTTGTGCAGTAATAGTACAATAACTTTCCCGTACAGTGACTCTCTGTATCCATTAAACGAAGGGGTTGCATTTTTCTCTGAAGATCGCATCCCAAAGTCTTTGCTCAGCCTTTACCCCTGCAAAATCTCATTCAAATCAATGGATATTTGCATGAGAAAGCGATCACTTAAAATTAGACCTGAGTGAAACAGGGCTTGGTGAGGGAAAGGGGGAGGTAGTGGTGGGGGGTAATAGGTGCTTTCATTTCGCGCAGCATAACATTTGATGCATTGGTGTGGTTTGCTATAATTTGTTCATTCGGATTATTTAAGTTTTTAGATTATTTGCCTGTTGAGGTAAATTGGACTCTTAAGAATTTTGTTATATGTGTTCTACTTTCTTGAGACTCTGCTTGCAAGATCAATATCTTTTGATAATAAAATATAAATAAAATCTAGATAAACACAATCAAGCAGGACAGATCACATAGCCAGAAAACAAACAGATACGATTCAATTGCCCATCCCACGTCATCACAGTTCTCTGTTACCAAAGTTGCTGGACATTTGGCTTGACAGTGAGTGATCCAGCTGATGAAAATGTACCAGTAAGGAGGGAATCAAAAATGTAGGAGGGCGAGGGGGGAGAAAGGAGAGAGAGATTAAAAAAAAAAAAAAAAAAAGCCTAGAAGTTTAGGTCCAACACTCTCTGCTACCTCACAAATGTTTATTTGTTGTTAAAAGGTGCAAGCATCCAATATTTACCACTGACATTTAACAAGACGTAGTAACTTGAAGCTGCCCTCGTCACGTTCTGCAAGTGACAGGGGATGACAATGAAGACAATTTATGTAGGGACCAAAGAAGTCTGTGCTGTAGCCCTTTTTCTCTGGTTGAAGATCATGTATTTTATTTCTTATCCACATAAAGCTTCCTGTTTATGCTTTATGCTGATGGAGTGAATTTCATCCTTCATAATTTTGCCTACCCTAGCTCAAGTCACTTAGGAAGCCTTTATGTAGATTTTACACTTAATTAATGTAACCTCATCAGACTTGTTATTTTCTGGAATTTGCACGAACTGGATATCTTACCTAACCCTGGCTGAAGATGAAGTCATAAGGGTTGCTTTGCTGAGAAAGAGGAAGAAAAATATTGTATACAGCAAAAAGGCGAAGAAAAACTTGGATTAGAAGATGGATTTAGTGGGTTAAGAAGTCACAGAACTTCTTTGACAAAGCACAACTTTACTAATACAAATAAGAACCCTGAGCTGCATTTGAATTCACATCACACCACACCTGGTAAGAATTAGTCTAGCACAGCATCATCAATCATAGTGTGGTTGTCAGTTTTGACATCCCTTAAGTCTACGTTGTATGCTTAATGACTACATTACAGAAAATGTAAACAGACACCAAACATACAGGTATGCCCTATATATTTTTTTTAAGTTGATGTATATTTAAAAATAAAAATAAAACAACACCCACAGTGTTTTATATTGAAAGTGAATTAGTAAACTGTAAAACAAGCTGCTATAAAATAATCAGAAAAAAATTTTCTTAAAACAAGAATTAAAAAAATCAAAAACACAAGTAATAAAACAAAATCCACAAAAAAAAAAAAAAAGCTCGAAATATTAAGGAACTTTGATTAACCCAATTAGGAAAAACAACCATGAATATCTAGAGGAAATAGACACTCTCTTATATTTTGCTATTGTATATTTTTTGTCTCTAAAATATCATTAAATATTATCTCAGCTATACATCCTGTGAATTCTTCAGTTTGATATTGTGACCATGATTTACTAATAAGGACTCTGGAGTCACTTGTGAGCCCATTACAAGCCTTGTATTAATAATTCATAAGGGAAAAACATGCTGAAGAAGTGCTTGGGATCATGACCTAAGTGAAATGCCTGAGTTCAAACTAAAAATTTCCAAATTCCATTTTTATTATTAGCAGATTTCTAGAATTACAACACTTAGAAGAAAGCTTTCAGTTCTGCAGCTCAGAAGGTTGACCAGGAATTATAAGGCCCCTTGTCTCATTTGCTTATGTGATTTGTGACTAAAACTTCCACAGACTTCAGTGAGTGCAGGATCAGGTCCCTCAACAATTCATTCAGGGGGAAGCTTAATTTGAGATTTTAGTGAGTGTTTATTTTCTGGCTCAACAGCAGTATATTTTGGAAGTGCGAAAAATGTATGCAAAGAAGGGTCAAAATCCAGATGTAAGAATGAATAGCAAGAATACATTCAAAGGGTACAGGAGGAGTGAGAACTGTAAATACATCTGTGATTTGCTCTGTGAAAGGTAATGCTAACTTTACTGAAACTGCATTGTACATTCTTGTGGTATGTGTGTAACTGCCTCTGCAGAGGAATCGAAAAGGTTTTAAAATATAAAAACCTCACTTTTTCTTTGTAAATTAGTTTCATTAAGTTTCCAAAGTAAAAAGAAGAGCCAGAAAACATTGGTTTATTTTAATTCATTTGAATAATCTTCCTCATTTCTGTGATCTATCACTCACAGATAAGAAGCACCTTGCAAATTTTATTATTTCTACAAAATAGATCTTATTCAATTAGCAACTGTCACTGAAAAAATAGACAATAGACCTTCAGATCTGATTAAAATGGAAAGAAACTCTGAGTGAAATGCATGATATTGAAAACTGCTATATTTCTTTGAAAATGAACATTCTTATAGATATTACTTTCAAAGTTTTTACTGAGCATGAATCAAAGACCAAAAGTTGGTTTAATTTTAGTCATGAGGAGCAAAATTTGAATTGGGAACTGACTCAGATATCTCTAGTTTTAATTTAGCTATTTTTTTTAGGAATAATAATGTTTTAAAGCTTCGAGGGAGTTCATGTCTTCTTGGAATTTTGATTTATTCCTTTAGGACTCCCATTCATTTTTGGAGGAAAAAAAAAAAAGCATACTCTTTCCACACATCTCAACTTTATTAAAACATATCAGCCCAGAGAAAGAAACTGCACAATTTCCTATATCTCAGTTTGTAAATGAGAATTTTATTATTACAACATAAATTATATAAAATAATACAATTTAAATACTTCTGCATGCTTTATTATCACAGGTCTGGATTATTATTTAAAGTTGAGATACTTTCACAAATATGTGTGTGGATGGCACAGTAACAAAGTTTTGAATATTAATTACTATTTTTGTAAAGCAATTCTCGTAAGTCTTTGGTCTAAGCCAACAGTCCTTACTCAAGCAAAACAACTTGAATGCTGTGGGAGTTTTACCTAGCTCAGTACTTCAATCTCCTTAGAGATCAATAAATAATTAAAAATTTTATCTTACAAGCCACTGTGTTTTAAAATTGACTTCTTTTAAATTAATCTTTGCTTTACTTGTTGGAGAAATGGTAGAGAATTTCTCCCCTGCCTTTGTGCCTGCACCCCCTTAGAAAAGTGTGTGCAGGCAGCATCCTGCAATGCTGTATCCAGCCCTGGTTTGGTTCTGAAACAGTCCCATTTTTGGATTGTTTTTCCTTTAACAACCTGATTACACTGCACAATTTACTTCCACAGTTCCAGAACGCCTCATTACTAATTCCAATAGCAAAAACTTGCCAGAACCCCTGAGAAGCAAACCTTCAAATCTAGAATTAAATAACAGAATATATTACACATTGGACATTTTCAGGGAAACTTTACTTGAGGGAAAATAAATACAAACATCTTCTTCTGTGATCTGTAAGTAAACTGCTTCAACTGCTGTGCTGCTCCTAGAAAAGCTTCTAACAATTATGTCTTTTAAGCCAAAGTTTTAACAGTGTGTTTCTGAGGCAGGCGTACATACTTCATACAGTATTAATAAAGGGTTTCCTGAATTAATGAAAATGTGCTGTATTCACATATAATGAATAAGCACCTAATTAAAAGCACAGTAAAACCAGGAGCATAGATATTGGTGGGGTTTTTTTTTATATTAATATCTATTGTATTACTTTAGCCTTTAATGTGAACCTCTTCAGCTGACTGATGCCCAAAGGGGAGCTAACAAATCGCTCAGCTGGTGGCTGACACTGGTCCTGAAGAAAGCTAGTAAGGAACACTTTGCAGTCTTTCAGAGCCTCTACACCAGCTGTCACCCAGCTATGGGTGCTGAAAAGCTCCTGTCACTTCATCCAAAGGGATTTACTTGGTCAGAAGGAAAATTTAAATACAAAGCATGCAGCTAAGAAGCTAGTGAAAAGGATTATGAGTGCACAAGAGCACATGTGTATAAGACACTAATACATCTTTAGGAAATTTCAGATCCCCAAAGCCAGGATTACTGCCAGAGGCAGGGTGGTATACGTACGCTGGGACCTTTACCATTAGAGTTATTATCTCCCAACTATTCAACTTCATAGGTCTTTCATCATGTGTGTGTGTGTGTGTGTGTGTGTGCGTGTATGGGGGCGGGGGGGGGATGGTCCTGGTGGTTGTGAGGAAGAGGAGGTTGTTTTAAAAAAACGCTCCCCTTATCTTCAATAGGGGAGCAAGAAAATACATTACTTACATATTATTCTGTAGAATTCACCTGTATTTAAAACACTTTATAGCTTTTCACTTATCTGCTGTTAAACGTGTGTGCGTGCGACCGTTGTGCCAAATGGGCCCAAATGTCCAGCTTAATTGTTTAATCATGACTAAAGCAAACAAAGCACATCGTCTTACGCTCACCATCAGAGTGCTGAGTGGAGGAGGTGAACATGCAGAGAGGTGCATGGCAGGAGCGACCTGCCCAGGCAGGGAGAGGTTGATCTGTGTGATCTGACCATCTTTGCAAACTGACACTTAAGAAAATGACACACTAGACCTGCTAGCTGAGCTTCCAGAGGAAGTGTGGGCAGTGGGAAGAATGCGGTTTTACAGAGAGTTGGAAACGCTGTGCTGGAAAGGGTTGAGGGAGGGCAGTTGAATCTCAACCCTAGCCTTTTCTTCTTGTTCCTTTTATTTATTTTTTTTTTTATTTTTCTCTCATAAATGTAATTTTAAAATCACCAAAGGGAAAAAGAAAGGAATAAAAATGTGAAGCAGAAGAATAATGTCTATAAAAACTTACTTTTTTTGGCCAGCTTAACAGTGCAGTCACACTCGACTCGGAGCAGCACCCATGCTGACTGGCCTGTGGCGAGGTACTGCTATTCTATGTTAATAAAGCCCCTGGCCTGCCTGCTGGATGCAGGAAAGTTGATGATAATGCCAAGTTGTTTAGAAGAGGAACGGAAGGCGAGACCACAGCACGAGATGCCGGCTAGCACTGGCGAGCCCCGGAGAGGGTCACGCTGGAGGTGGCTGCTGTGGGCTGGCCCCCGCAGCTCCGGGCCGGTCCCCGCAGCCCCAGCCGGCCCCGCAGCCCCAGCCGGCCCCGCAGCCCCAGCCGGCCCCGCAGCCCCGGGCTGGCCCCCGGAGCCCCAGCCGGCCCCGCAGCTCCCGGCCGGTCCCCGCAGCCCTTGTCGGGCCCGCAGCCCCGGGCTGGCCCCGCACAGGCGGCAGCGTGACCGAATCGGGGGGAGAGCAAGGCTGGAGGGCGAGGGGCTGAGGGGAAGGGGGGATGCAGGCAGGCAGGAGGGCTGGGGTGCAGGGTTCACCTGCAATTCCTGCGGGCAATGGGGAGGAGTGGGAAGGTGGCAATGAAACTTGGAAGGTTGAATGCAGAAACCATCTTTTTTGAGGAAATTCTCCGCGTAGAGCCTTTAGAAACATTAGCATTATGTGCTTTACAAAGCGGGAGGTTTAACAAAAAGTGCTACACAGCGAGAACCAGCTGCCTTTAGAGGTCACTAGAACATCACTGCAGTATTTACAAATTTTCCATGAAGGATTAGAAGTTAGTCTAAAGACCTATATACACTATATACAGTTCCAGTGGATGCTGTATACTATTATCTAAATTTCTTCACATAGACTATCATGTATCTGCCCCAGCAAAGCTGATTAGTGAAGCAGCTTGACTCTGACATATCCTTTATGCCAGCCACAAGCTGCCTTGCACAGCCACCTTATTCACTGTGGAGACAGGCCTGAAGCAAGATTGTAACACAACAAATGCAAATGAGATGAGCCTTACACCACTTAAACTGAGATGGCTATAATATGTAACAGCTTAATGTGCCCACAGAAGTGATTGATGCCCCCTCCATATCTCTAAAGCGCTTCTGTTTTGATGTACCCTGTTTTTAACTAATATTTCTTATTATTCCTCTTCCTGGCAATGTCTTTCTTTTTTTTTTCCTTAGTGTGGGGAAAGGAGGAAGGAAATAAAATGCCAAACAACTCATCAAAGCTGGTTGTCTCTCTCAAGATCCTGACTTACGAAAACAAAAATTTGAAGTATCCCTTAATCAGCTCTTAGCATTTGTTTAGCTTATTCCAGCAGAAGTTTGGCCCTTTGTAAATCAGTTATCCTTGATATTAAGCTGGGAAGAAGAAAGGAAAGATATTAACTGCAAAGAAGCGATGTTTGTAATGTGACAAACCATTTGTCATGGAGCAACACAGTCTCAGGGTCTCGATGAGCTATTGCCATTAATCCAAACAGACCACAGTCCCACAGTCACTCTACCTCATTAGCAGATAGTCATGAATTTTAAGAAAATTTCAGACAAATCTAACAACCTCTACTAACCTAGCTGACTATATATACATTTCTAATCAGAATTTGTTCCCTGTCCTTAAAATAAGCAGAAAACAGATTTCTCCATTTTCCCTAAAATCAGTCTTTCACTTTATCTGTCACTTGCTTTCTCCCAATTAGTATTCCAAATTAATTTATTTTTGTAATAATTTTTTTTTTTGCGTACTTTGGCACGAGTTTTTCATTCAATACTTTGAGTAATGTGACAGACTTAACGTTGTGCTGCTTAGCAGTAATAATAATAATAATAATAATAATAATAAAGTAACTTTGTTAATGAATTGAGATGAATCAAAAATGCCTTATTAATTATTGCTTGCCTAGTAGGCTAAGCTTTGGCTCTTCACCTCACTGGCCCAGAGAACATTTCTTGCCTTTGGCCATGTCGGAGGGGCTCATTAAAATGTCTCTTGGGAGCAGATAGAAATTGTTAGTGAAAAGCAATGGTCAGTGCCTCAGCTAGAACCCAGAAGGGAAGGGAATCCCTCATCACTGAGAGCTAACAAGGCTGTATGTATTACACCTGTAATCAAACTGCTCCGAAAATGCCAGGAGACCACTGAGCTCTCTTTGTGATTGGTGAAGTTATCTGAAAATGCTGAATCCAATCCATAATTGATGTGCACACATACAATTACAAGCCTCCAGATATCAGTTAAAATGTTGCAGTTGCAAGCCTTAAGGAGTGGTAAACCTTAACATGCCTGGCATAAAATAAGGTGTTTGACATAATAGAAGTGAACCTGTTTTGCTTCCATGCACTGCCAGTTAAATTTTAATTGAATTTGCTACATTTGTTAACAGATGTAATTATAGAAAACCTTACTGAAAAACAATGATATATGGATGGGCTTGGGTATCTTGTAGATATTTTGTGAATCGGGGCTGGGACATCTTTTCACTTTCACATTGTGTGAATTAATTTGTGTGTTTAAATAAAGATCTACATCACTGCTTTGCCTAAGGTAAGTAAAATTTGCTATGACATGCAACGTGACCTTGGGATATTGAAGTTTGAGAATTTTACATGTCCTAAGGTGAAAAGTGGTGCCTCTTGAAAACTTGCATTTGTTTCTGGCCCCCCTATGATCTCCTAGAATATTCAGAATTGCAAATTGTTTTTAAGGCTTGGCTTCTAAATAAGTCACCCACTAGTAGATGAGACGCTGAGATGTGAGATGAAAGATGGCTTAAAATGAGTTCAACAGATAAATTTACAAGCCAATGGCATAATATTCTCCAAAATATCATATATACTTACTACAGCTCAACCAGTCAGCCTCAGAATTAGTGTTTTCCTTTAACTTTTATATTTCTTTACTTCTTGTTTATTATATGAGAAAGAAACCATCATCTGATATGATGTATAAGCAGATAAGCTTCTAGAGAAGCTGAAGATTGTAATCACTCTGGGGAGAGGATGGCAGGACAGTGGGGAGGCTGTACAATGGTTAAACAGGAAAAAGCAAGTGGAGAAAAGATGATGTAAAAAAACTCAACTACCCACCATAAATGTTTTTGGAATGCACCCATGGGTTTTAAATGGGACAATTACCATGAGTTTAAGATGGGGACAATTATCATTGCTGCTCAAGAGGGCTTCCCTATATTGAAAAGTACTTTGATGTAAAAAATGATAGATAGATAGATGATAGATGATAGATGATAGATGAGATAGATAGATAGATAGATAGATAGATAGATAGATAGATAGATAGATAGATAGATAGATAGATAGATAG
>VZUI01049722.1:0-71267 GCA_013401135.1 Cettia cetti
GGCCATGCAGCCAGTTCCTAACCCAGCAAAGAGTGCTCCTGTCCAAGCTGTGTGCTGCCAGCTTTTCCAGGAGTGTGCTGTGGGAGACAGTGTCAAAGCCTTGCTGAAGTCTAAATAGACAACATCCACAGCCTTTCCTGCATTCACCAGGAGGGTCACCTGGTCATAAAAGGAGACCAGATTGGTCAAACATGACCTACCCCTCCTAAACCCCTGCTGGCTGGGTCTGATACCCTCGCCATCCGGTACATGCTGCATGATACAGCATGTATAAACTATTCCATTACCATACTGGGTACTGAGGTAACTGGCTTATAATTACCAGGATCCTCCTTCCTACCATTTCTGCCATTTTTGTGAATGGTAGAATTTATGAATTCATGGGTTTTTTTGTGAGATTGCTACAGGCAATCTCATTTTTTTGTGAGATTGCTACAAATCCTGTACAAATCTGTCTTTGGTATAAATGTGTCTGTACCCTCTGTCAGTATGAGAACACTATTTGAATCATTCAAGTTTAACTAGATAACCTTTAGACATGTCAACACTGCATTATTGTAAGTGCTTGTATTTGGATTACACCTAGTGCCTAAAAGTAAGAAAAGAAGCTTTTGATAAATTATTTTTAATCATTAGCAATAGAAATAATAGAAATAATAGAAATAATTCTGAGTATAGTTTACACCATTTCCTTCACTGAATTGTTAAAGCAGGGTAATTTTGTCTGCCACTTAGAACAATTTGTATAGTCTCAATTAAAATTCAGTTTCCTGGTATCTTTTAAATCAATTAAATCTTTATCAAAAACATGCTTTTCAGGGTCAGCATTAGTAGCTGTTAAGGTGTTGAATTGAAAGCTGAAGGAATTACTTGTATGCATTACTTGCATGCAGACATCTTTTGTATGTTTTGTATCATTGTTGTAAAGATTCTGTCTTCAGCTGTAGTCTACAGAAGACAGATGCTATTGCGGTCCAGGGCTGTTCCTGACAGTAACACCACAAAGGCTGTACCAAATGGAAGTGGGCATTACAGGAAAGATGAACTATAAAAACATTAGACATGATTTCACAGGTTTTGAGACAGTATTTAATTTGTCAGGTATATAAGAAAAGCAGGCTTTTGCAAAAAGTACCATCCTCTTTCTAGATATGTGAATGCACAAATCGCCTCTACCAAGATAAATAGCACTGTGCATCTATGCCAAACTTACTCAAGTTTTAAAAAACAAAAGTTTTGACTACAATAACATATGCAGTGATTGAAGATGGTCATGACTTTGTTTTAAACTATACTTTTTCTTTTGAAGTTGACTTAATGGTTTTTGTTTTTACATATAAGAATAGTAGCTGACTGATGTCTTCCAGCCCATGAGAACAATCAGAAAAAAGGTTATTTTCTACTAATCTTGAGGCTTTTAAGAATAAAATATTTCAGGTTGGATGAATGCAATAATACTTTGAGTCTTAAGCTAAGTTTATCTGTAGAGTAATAAAATAAAAGGAGTTTTCTCATGAAAACAGCTGTGTTTTATGTGTAATATAATACCTATCAACAAAAATTCTTCTCTTGCCTGTTCCTTTTGAAAGTACTGTTTTAGGAAGTCCTGTAGAGATTTTGGGATTTGAAATGCCTGTAAAATACTCTTGAAATAGCCATCCCAGTCTTGCTTACTATTATGATGAGTATTTTTGCGAAGAGGTCTAGTTGGGTGTAAGAAGACTTAGCAGTGTTTTAACGAACAAAGTGAGTATGTGTAAAAAATCAGAAAGATTTTGTTAGGAAATGGAATGTGTTTGGCAGCCACATGTAATTTTCATATAATGATGTCTGAATTTTTAAAAAGAATTGTTAATTTTACATTCATTTATTTTTCTCTCCTGTATTTTTGTGCCTTAGGTTTAGGTAGCAAGCAAATCTATCTTAAGAATGGTGATTCTTCCAATGTGGCTGAACTGCTGGAAAGCTTCAAAAAAGATGCAAGAAGTGTTAAACTAAGAGCAGGAAAACATCAACTTGAAGATGTGACTGATGTACTGAAAAATTTTCTTTCTCAAATAGATGATGCGCTTCTCACTAAAGAACTGTATCCATTCTGGATCTCTGCATTAGGTAATGTATTCAATGATATTCGATACAATAAAGGTTATACGTACACCTTCTGTATCAAATTTGAGGGGGTTGTTTATTTACTTACCCTGTGTCAACCTATGTTATTCCATAACTGGCAAGACAATGCAGTGAGGAAAAAAATATTTGGGACATGGCTGCAACAGACGCATGTTAATCAGAAATGATTTTTATAATGTTCTTTTAAAATTTTAGTTTCTGTATTGCAATATTTGCAAGCTGCAAGAAACAAGTGGTTTCCCTGCCAAACTGTGCTATAAAATTGCAGGCACAGCAGTAAGGGGTTCATGGGAAATGCTGACAGAACATTAATTTCTATCTTAATGCATAGGAGTCACATAGGCATATTTACAGTGTAGCATGTTTTGTCTTTAAAAAAATATATTAAAAGTATATTTATCTCTGTTTTTAGTTGAATTCAAATATATGGATATTGCTTTAATATGTGCCACTAGACTTTCAGGAAATTAAAATATTATCGATATTACACATTTTTGACCTTTAAACTCAATTTCAAAAACTAGAGGAAAAAAATATTAAGAGTTTATTCACTTAGCACATGATTAATCTCATCAGAAACCAGAAAAGGTTCTGAGGCAGTTTAGATTTAACTCAGCTCTTTTTAATGGTGTTACACTGATTCATCTTCCTGATATGTACATGTAGCTACAACTCTCCTTCAGCTTCACAACAGAGAATCCTGTTCTGTTAAGAGATATAGAAGGTACTTCTAGGAAGACTAAAACATTCAAGGAAATAGATTAGAAGATCTTTAAACTGTTGTTTTGTTACTTATTTTTCCTTCCAATTACCAAAGGAACCAAAACATAGTCAGTAGTTAGTGGAGAGCACCGTCAATCAGCTAGAAGAGTTCTGTGGTTCCTTTTCAGAAACTTGAGAGAACCAAGAGAGGGAAAAGCTAACTAACTACTTGTAATCTACTTTGCTTATGCCCTGAGCATAAGGGGGCATAAGCAGCATAGGAAGGCAGACTAGAGAACTGTGCTTTTGTTTCAGATACTGTCATTCCCAAAACTGGAATTCCTGCCATCAGCCTTGCCATTGTTCAGCTATATGTAACTTGATACAACTTATTTACCAGTTCTTTCCCCTTGCTCTCCTCTAATCAGTCATATATATATTCAGGTTCTTAAACTATTCTGTGCCTTCAGACACTTCTCCAGTAAATATTTATAATATGAAAAGGTATTTTCCTTTCTCAATGCTGGGAACTCTTAGAACTGTGTTTACATTTGTGCATATGCAGTTGCACTCACACATGTACATGCACAAACTACAGATTAAACATGGTTTGAGAGAAAATGCAATTGCTCTTCTGGGCTTTAGTCTTAAGTGGTGGCAAATGGTGCTTGAACATGGGGCTGTCCCTCTTTATTGGTGTTTCACTGAACTGGTGTACAATAATAGACTTTTTTGATAGTATATCATCAGCACTGCCTTTATGAAGAAGAGGTTGATTTGTTAAATAGTAATTTTAAAAGACTAGATAATGCTGATATAGTTAGTGAGAACTGCTGTTGGTTTTTAGTGTGCATTGTTATTAACGCTCAATGATTATTATTTCCTGGCAGATACGCAGAATGAAAAGGAACGTGTGAGGAAGTACAGAGCTTTTATTCAGAGTCTTCCATCAGTCAATAGAGCAACTTTGGCTGCTTTAATTGAACATCTTTACAGGTCATTGCAAATAATATCTTGTAGCAGAGAAATTCTTATAATGTGTTCTCAATATAACTCTACAATATATAAATGTGGCTTGTTTCATTAACTAGTAATCACAAAGGCTTATCTAGTTGCAGCAATTAACTACATTTGAATTCCTTTAATTGATAATGTGTATCTTCTTTGGTTGTATTTTTAGCCGTAGGTATCTATAAAAATCAATGGATTGGAACAGCCTTACAGGGAGAGAGGGCTGCCAGTAGGGATGTAGCAGTCCAAGTAGGGTAATTTTTGATGTAGCTTCTTCATGCAATTTCATTTTACTCCAGTCTGCTAGTCTTCCAGAGGATTGTTGCAAATGGTTCTTGAAATTAAAATGTTTTTTCAGTGAAAATGTCCTTCTCCACAATCTGTTTTGCACATAATAACTTTGAAAATTACCAACCCTTTCTGGTTTTCATCAGTGCTTCATTTTACAACTGAGGTAGTGCTAGAGAATATCCAAAATACACCAAAAGGTCATGACTTATTCCTAGATCAAAGAAGGGGCAGAAAATGTGTAAAAAATACGTAACAGAATGGTTCTGAGGTGTCAGGGTGAAATAGTACTGGTCTATATTATATCAATCGAAGAAATGAAATTATATTTTTGGTGAATTGCAGTGAGTATAGAATGTGCAGAAACTTCTCTTTACAGGAGTTGTGTTGAGAAATTATGTTACATAGCCAGGTACATAGCAGATGTAATTTAAAAATATTTATGTTATGGGTGCCATTATTTGGATAAAGATTGTACTACATATTGTGTTTAAGAACTTTCTCTGCATACCCACTTAGAGATATTAATATGATATTGCATCTGTTCTGAAAGTAGTATGAATTATTCCATTTAACGGTCAAAATTCTGTGGTAGTTTAAAGTGTTTACCTCTAAAAGCGGGCATGTTCTGTGAACAACAGACAAGTTCTGATATGACAACTTTACCGTAGGGATAGGAACTAAGAAAGACCTAATTTCTTTCCACATTTTGTTTGATCTTTGATCTCAAGTTTTTAGGATATACTTACATTACATAATATAGTGAAACTGTATTTAGCATTGGTTTAGCCTCACCTGGAGCACTTTGTGCAGTTCTGGGGTCTGCAGTTAAAGGATGTTAAGGTGTTTCAGTGCATCTAGAGGAAGGCAACAACACTGGTGAAAGGGCTGGAAGGAATCCCCTGTGGGGGGTGGCTGAGGACTCCAGGCTTTTCTACTTCAGAGAAAAGGAGGCTGAGGGGTGGCCTCATTGCTCTGTACAGCTTTCAGAGGAGGGGAAGGGGAGAGGGAGGTGCTGATCCCTCCTCCCTGGTATCCAGTGGTAGGGTGCATTAAAATGGTTCACAACAGCATCCAGAGAAGTACCAGCTTGTCATTAGGAAGCATTTCCTTACTAAAAGGGTGGTCAAACATTGTAACAGGCTTTTTAGAGGGATGGTGGAAGACCCAAGCCTGTCGGTGCTGTTGGACAGTGCCCTTAGCAACATGCCTTAGCTTTTGGTCAGCCTTTAAGTGATCCAGCAGTTGGATTAGATGATCGTTATAGGTCCCTTCTAACTCAAGTATTCTGTTCTGGTTTTATTATTTTCTTTCCTAAATAGTTTGGGTGTCACTTGAAATGAAGTTAGAAAGTTTTCATTTCTGTAATGAGAGATAAAGAATATAAAGAAATATTAAACAAATAATAGTACGTTTTCATTGCATTTAATGTTGTTGCCTTTTTTGAAGTGTTCTCCATATTCTGTAAAGGAACCTCAGACAATCAAAGGAACAATAAAACTGTCTAAATATGTTTATTTTTCCTTTAACAGGGTGCAGAAGTGTTCTGAAATTAACCAAATGACCCCTCACAATTTAGCCATGGTGTTTTCTTCATGCTTATTTCAAACTAAGGGCCAAACCAGTGAAGAAGTCAATGTAATTGAAGATCTAATTAAAAATTATGTGCAACTTTTTCATGTAGGTATCTTTATATGTATCCTAACTACTCAGATTTTAGAGAGTCAAAAATGTAAAATCTGCTTTAAAATGTTCTTCTTACTAGTTTGACAATCTGAGGATTTACAGGGTTTTTGGACACTAATTCATGCAAGTTTTTCTTGGCTTGCTTTAAATTTTATTTTCCAGTTAGTTTAACTTGTGTAGGAAAGACTTTATGGGATGAGCTACTGTTTTCCAAAATGATGCTCATTCTCCTTGCCATCAAAATCTTAGTAAATTTAAGAAATTTTTATGATTATGACTATTAAAAATAATGCTTCTAATTAAAATTTATGGGCCTGATCAGAACAGAATCATGGAAGGACTTTGTGTTCTTAGTCTCTGAGCTGTGATTACAATTTTTGTTCCTTAGACCCAGAAATAATGTTAAATCCAATTGGATAGAAAAGCTACAACTAGCAGCAATTCATATTAGCCATTTTGATTTGGAGTTTACTGTGCCACTGTAACATTGTTTTGCAGTTCTTAATTGATTCCTCTCTGTTTAAGTATGTATCCCAAGAAGTTTATAGTACTGAGTCACACCAATAAAGAACTGTTTCTGACTGATAGAATATTTTGCATACCTGCTTCTATGAGAACGTGATTGATGGTATTGGCGATTATTACAATAATTATTATTAATCACTCCAAAATTATTTATTTATACAGATAAATGAAGACCAAGTCAAACAAATGGACATAGAGAACAGTTTTATTACAAGGTGGAAAGACACTCAGGTAAGTGTCCAGTTAGGCATTAATAAAAGGGAGTGAGGCCTTAGCATCTCTGTACTTAGGTGTAAGTGCTCTTCTTTTCTTCCCTGAGACAGCATCACCCCAGACACTGCACAGTTGTTAAGTCATGCTTGAACCAGGTGCAAGATAAAGCGTTTCAGCTCATGTTCCTGTTCAAACACCCTCATCAGTTCTCCACAGCAGTTTTCCACAGACTTCCAGTTACAGTTAAAACTAATGATGTGGTGCAATTGAGTGATGTATCAGCAGCACTGTAATCGTGTGTCATGGGTAATTGGCAATTTAGGCCTCAAACAGCTACAATTAAGAATTGTAAGAATTCTTTACATTTAACAACTGATAGTCTGACATCATTGCATCAAAATGTGTCCATATATGTGGGAAAATCAGTGATGTAGATACTTAATACTTCGGAATATATAGGTTGCCACAGTACTATTATCTCTGGTGATGCAGAATGTTTAGAGAACATCTGAACTGAATTTCTGCTGAATTACTCAAAGTTCACATGTCTGAAATGTCACTGAAGTTCTGTTCCAGGTGGCACTTCATTAGTTGCTTTTCATTTTCTGTCCACCATATACTTATGCCAGCTGTTGCAGTAATTTACATCACATTTTCTCTCCATACGGTTGTTTATATGAGCCCAGTGGAAATCATGTGTCAGCTTCATTCTTATTTCCAACCTTTTTCTGTAATATCATCTGAAAAGCAAATTTTATAACTAAATGAGCTTTTTTGAGTCTGTGCCACTATAATTAAGCAGCTTTCTTCAAAGTAGCTTTGTAATGCTTTTCCTCAGAAATGTTTCCGTCAGTTTTCTATTCTCAAAGGCTAAACTAACTTAAAAGTTGCAGTTTTTCAGAATGTTAATGTTTTTTAATATCCAACACTGCCAATTATTTTCCTATGAAATGTAATCTTAGCTTCTGGAAATTGGTCAAAATGTATCCCAAAGCTCAACTGCTTATATATATATGCCTGTGTGTATATATATATATATATATATATATATATATATACACTTTTCTTAACCTTTTCCTCTGTTTGTAGTGATATATAAAGAGGCATCACTATCAATGCCATTCTCAGTGTTAATTTGATTATTAATTCTTCATATTTGCCTAATAATAGAATGGTACACCTTCTGATAGGCCCCTGTTTCTGGCTTAATTTTTCTTCCTATGCTCTGCTCATTACTTATTTTTTAGGAAATATTTTTTGGTACTGGACTGAGATGAATTGCAATCTTTTGAAGATGCTTATGACTATACCAAAAGGGAATTAGAGAAGGCAAAATGTGAGACGTTTTTAACTTTAGTAAAATAAAGTAATTTCTCATCCATGAAGATAATTTTATTGCCATAGATGAACAAACCTAGTTAAAATGGAAAATATTACATCCCTTCTCATAAATCATACATTTTCTCATGGTTGTAAAATGTTGGATTTATTACCTGATTTCTTTCTGAGTTTTATGTTGTTAGACATTCTTAAATAACATTTGTCAGTATTGAGTATGTGAAACTATTATATGTCATAAGTTTCCTTTATCTGATTATTCTACATTAGCATTGTGTGTAAAGTCTAGCTTTCTCTTCAACAAATTTCAAGAGCTATATTTAAGAGGGATTGATATCAAGAGCATTTGTTTTGATTCCTTCTTTAATTAGGTAATGGCAAGTTTTCATTGTGATTAAGAATCATACAGTATTTGTAGTAATGAATTTTTATTTTCTTGATATGTATATATGGCTATGTGGCTGAAATAGTCTGTTATTGGTAATTTTTCATTGCACTTTTAACTAAGTCATTTTGGGCTTACAGTCCTTTTTCATTATTTTAAATTCTATTAATCTGTTTTGATTCTGAAATGAGCCTGACTAACCTCCAAATAAGAGTTAGGTTTCTGGCAGTTTAAGATATTGAGATACACTTGTGTCTTAGACTTTGTAGTCTTAGGTGTAAATTTAAAATCTCCACTTATGTCATGTCGCCCTTAGTTTTCCTGCTCTTGAATGCATATTTGTAAATTAGTGGTGATTTTGTTTGATATGATTCTGTTGGATTTATTCAGGGTTTAAATATTTCTCCCGACCCCGTGAATAGGTACTTTTTCCTTACGCTAGTTAAATAATCGTACTTTCCTTATTTAAAATTTTAATTTTTAACAATTAAGTATTTTTTTACTTCTTTATTTTAGGTTTCCCAGGCTGGAGATTTGCTTATTGAAGTTTATGTGGAAAGGAAGGAGCCAGACTGTAGTATTATAATCAGGGTTGGTGTATAAAAATGATACAGTGATTTTATGAAGCTCTTTATCTTGAAGCGTATCGGATTTATTTTAATACTTGTTTTTGTATAAATACACAATGAAAGTATGAATTTATGTTTATCACCGTTCTTTTAAATATTTTGTTTTAGAATTTGCTGTGTTGCGTAAGTTATATAAAAACTGATTATGCATTTTTGGATTTTTAAGAAAAAATTTAAGAAAAAATATACAATTTCAAAGCAGAGATGCCCTGCTTTAGTTTTACTGTAGTATGCAACAGTATAAGTTCTCCTGGCTCCACATATGCAACAGGAGCATTAACAAATACACAATGAATGTTGGTTTTATTTGATAGTTCAGGCCATTCAAAATTACATTCCTCCTTTGTTTTTTCTGTGTCTTTCTTCTTTCTTTGAGTGTTAAGAAACCAAAGCTTGTTACTAACTATAATAGAGATTTTTTAGCTTTCTATTTAATGTATTTAGTGTATTTGAATACTTGCATCTCCATGTAATAATGTTCTGTTATTTTTTATTACACCTCTCTGGTTTTGTTTCATTTTGTGCTGTTCAGCATATGTCTCTCAAACAGTTTTGTTTGTACACATATGGAGTATGTGGTATACATAGATAGACATATGCACATAAGACATGTTTTTAAAATAGGAATAAAAATGGAAATATACATCGCTAAGATTAAAAAAAATAGTGCTTCTCTAATATTTATCTTCCTACACCCAAGAAAATATATCAAAGCTTTTTTTTCTTTCCAAATTTTTCTGGAGTAGAGAAAAGGAATTTAAACTACCAAGTTTACAGTCATCTTAAAAATATAACTTTAATCTCATGGAACAAAATAAGGAAAGCCTTCTGGAATGTGATAGATACTTTATGGATTTTCAGCTCATATATTTACTGCCTTTTTTTTTTCTTTTTTTTCCTTTTTTTTCCTTTTTTTTTTTTTTTTTTTTTTTTTTAAAACCTAAGGGCAATTGCAGTGGGGAAGACTTTGAAAAAATATATGAGAATCAGTAGTTGAAATGTATTATAAACTGACTCCATTTGTATTACAGGTATCACCTTTGATGGAAGCAGAGGAATTAACTAATGATGTTTTAGGAATCAAAAACATTATTCCCAGCAAAGATGATATCTGGGCTGCTTTTGAAGTACTTGAAAATGGAGAATTAGGTTAGTGATACTTAAATTTATGCATGTCAATCAGCTCTTATTATTTTAATTTTTCAATACTTAATATCATCAAAAGCTTAGTTAAAGGCTTTATGGAAACAAAAAAATAGCTTTCATGCCAGTGTTTTACATTTGATTGTTGTGGCATCTGCATGGCTTCTTTCTTCATTTTGCCAGAAATTATGTGATGAATTGTTGTAAACTGCTTATAAATTAGGGGCTGAGAAGATGTTCTTTGTATTACAGTGCTTTGCAGTTCACTAATCATCAGCTATAGAAAAGAAGGTCTTACCAATAAGTCATAGAGGAAAACTTTATTTTCATACGAATGTCAGCATTTGATTTTATAAACAATAATACTTTTCAAAAAATTAAAGGAGAAAATACATGTCATATTTAAGAGAAAGAATCTCCTATTTTGTTTATTCAAATATCTAATGTATGTAGGTGAAAAGGAGGCATAAATTGTGTAATTCTTCACACACTTTAAAGTGTGTTTTTGGCAAGTGGCATTATGGTGCATCTAGCAGAATCTTGAAAAATTTGTTAGGAATATGGTTCTGCTGCCAACAAAAGCAAATTTCACATGGCCACAATATTCATGAATGGTAAAGACGTTTTAACATTGGGAATACTTTCTACATGCTGGAGCATGTTTAAAATACTGGAGAATTTTATTGTTAGAGGTTCCTAAAATAATTTAAAGTAATAGGGATTTTTTTAAAATTAAAAAATAATATGATGAATATTCCTTAAGGTAATCTTAGGGAATTATTGAATATATGGGAACAGAAATATGCAACATTTATTTGCATTTCCTAGTAAGTTGCTGCTCTTAACTATTCTCATGTTACAGAGGAGGACTGTGGACTTGTTTATTTCTATAGTGAAGATTCCTGTTTTCAAGTCAAGAAAAAAAATAAGAAAGTGGACAAAATAAGATTACTAAATATTGCTCTAATATGCTTTGATTAGTTTTACTTGATTTTCAGATGTGCTTACAATAATTCCTTCAGTTTTACTAATATTACTTACGTACTTGGTCTTGAGCCTGGCAGTATAAAAAACTAAAATGTAAGTGTATTCTCCCTTTCAACTTAAATTATCCTGAGCCCTCTTCAGATCTTACCATTTGTTGGTGATGCTGTTTAGTGTTGTAACACAGTTCATTTCCAGATTCATTGATGTGGGTGACAACTGACAAAGAATGCTTGCATCAGTTACCTTTAGAAGAGTCCTGATAATTCCTACAAGTGCAGTACACATCACATTTCTTTAGACTACATAATGGGAAAAAATTGAATTTTATTTTCTTGAACTTGATATATGACGCTTACAGGAACATGAAAACTAAATCAGACATGGCCAAGAGAGCATAAAAGTAAAAAACCTGATAGACCCTACAACAGCTACTTGAGGTATTTAGGTGCAACAACTAAAATTTTAGTGGGGTATCAAAATGTTGTCTCAGCTAATGACTATGGAAGGCAAACAAAATTAAGCTAAGAGTGAGACACTTAGAGGTCCTACATAACACAAAAATATGGGCAAGACATTAGAGTGTATCCTACTGAGAGATGAGTTTCCAGCACAAAGTGGAAAGGGCACAGCAGTGTTTTAAATCCAAAACAACCAACCAAAAAGCAAACTAAATTAAGTCCTAATTCATCACTTGATTCCTGTGAGTAGAGACTGTATTGATGAAATATCTTCTTCATGGATCCCTTTCTGGAAGAATCAGTGCATGAGACCAAGTGAATTATTGTTTCAAAATAAAAATAATGTTGTAGTAGGGAGACACTCAGGTAGACTGCTGTGATCCTATGCCTGAACCTAACAGGTTTGTAGAGGATGGGGAGCACAGAGAAAATTAGTTCTATAAAGTCTTCGGTCCAAATGTGACACTCAAGAACTAAAAGACTACTTGAGTCTTCACTGCTGCAAGTTGATTCTACTACTGTCATTTGACAAACACCATCTGAGGCATTTGCAAATTAGTTGAGATTCTGACACATAATGACAGAAAAAAGTTTGCATATTTATTTCAAATATACATCAGTAATCACAGTGTTTTTCTGATAAAAATTAATTTTCTGCTTTTCTTCCTGCTGTGGTCTGCTACCTGTCCAGTGCATGGTGGTATTCTGCTTATTATACTCGGCCCTGAATTTTTTTACTTTCTAAGTTTTTTATTTTGCTATTTAATATATACTGTCAGGAAAATAACCCCTGAGAAAGCAAGAAAATTGGAATCATATTTTCTAGAAAGTCATTTTCTGCTAATAGTTAATGTTGTTTAAGGTGAAAATGACTGGTTTAGGATATTTGCTAGCATATGATGACCTAAGTGGAAGAAACTGAATGTATGTGTTGACTGCTTGCTGTTCAAAATGCTAGAACTGCAATATTAAAAAATCAGCTAAATTATTTGCATATAGAAAAGTTGCAATAATTGATAATTTTATCAAACCTAATGCAGAATATTTAATACCATATGCTTTTACAAAATAGGGCGTATATATATATTTTTTTAAATAATATGTGATTGATGGATAGTTTATAAATGAGGTGTGTCGCCAGTAAAATAGCTAATGGTTTTCAGCATGATGATTTATGTACCATGTAATCTGTGATGACAGGTGGTCCTAAATGTAACTATAAATAAAACAGTAGGTGTTTACTGTGGGAGTACTGGTGTTCTAGGAAGATGTGGTGATTTGCCAGTCTCCTGGTTGCCTTTGATTTCCAGAGTTCTTCTCCTTTAAGTAGATTTTCTCTCTTGTACAAAGGCATCAAGAGTTTAAGCTTTATCACATCAGAGTCCACAGTTTCCCCAAAATTTAGGAGTTCGCCCATTTAAAACAAAAGGGCCAGAGGAAATGGTGTTAATAAAGTAGGGGTTAAGCTGCTCTCTACCGAACAGTATTCTTGTTAGGCTGCTTTTGTATCATGTCTGAATAATGAAATATTTGTATCGGTAGTATCACAGCTCTACAGGTAGCGTAGGTATTTTTGCATCCTGAAAAAGCAGTAATTTTTTCTGTCACTTAAGTGTATTATTTGTGGCTGCTGCTTTCTGAGGCTCTAGTGTTCAGTTGTTCTAGAAAATGCGTTCTGCTAGACTGTAGTGCTGGAGAGTCCCAAGGCAGCTGTTGACATTTCATATTCATCTACCATAGCAGGAATGAAAAATGAGATTATGGCTGCATACTTTGCCCTTCAGTACTCAAGAGACATGGCTAGACTGTGACCCAACATGGCAGGGTCACAGAGGTGTGACTTTTCAGGAGCCATAGCCAGCTCTTCCCAAGCCTGACCCACATAAAATTGGTATGCAAATGGGAACACAGAAATCTCTCTTTGGAGATAAAATGGCATTTGATCCCACAAAGCCATTGTTAAGGCTTTTGTGGGTTCATGAATTGCAGCAGGTACTTGTTGTTGAGCAGAGGAAAGCCTTCAGGGATGTGAATGTGTCTTTCCCCCACTCACATTGGTGGTGCATCAGGCTGTGCTGTTCATGTGACACTCAGATTTCTCCTGGATCTGGTAATGCAGATTTGCAAGATCTTTTCTGCCTTCATTTGGTAGGTGAACTGGGGTTTGTATGGACTACTGTCTTGTCTTTCTTATCATTGCAGTTTTTCAATTCTGTGCTATGTCTCAGAGTTTCTCTTCTAGGATGAATGATGCCTATCAAAAAATGTGTGTTTGAGCATCTGAAGTTTTGGAGTGCACACATACAGTCTAGTCGTGCCTTCAATGGTAGTTTAATCTTGCACTTCTTTTATAAGATTGAAATACACAGGTGCAAGTTTGTATGTTTCCTAACCACAGCAACAGGAAGAAGACCTAGTAAGACCTGCTTTTCCCCTCTAGTAAAAAGAATCTAATGAAACCAGGGGTCTGTTTCAGTCTGCTTTGATCAGTAACAGACAGTATAATCCATACCAGTTGGTGGCATTTTTTTCACTGCGATCACTCCAAATTCTTTGGTTCTTTGATTGCAGAGAATTGGTTGCTATGATGTTTCATTTTCATATTGAGCATAGGTCAGTAATGCACAGTACAGCTGAAGGCCTCAGTTCTGTTTGATCATATTTAGGCATGCCCTGTAATAGGCCCTAACTTTTGTATTTAGTTTGAAAGCAGTGCTTCTAGTGTCTTTGCGTTAAAAATGTAACAATACAAAAGAGTCACTGACCATTTGGCTATGGCTTGTTTAATTTTATATTCATTACCTGTGCAAACACTGTCAGCAAAGCATTGTCAATGAAGTGCCTAATTGTCTTATTTTGAAAGCAGTATTTTTCTTCTATAGCTCAAAGTCAATGAAACCTTGTTGTGTACAGGCAACAGTGTGAGGGCCTCCAATATTGTTGAGTTTTCTCTTTTATTTTAATTCTAGTTATTTGTGTTTTGTTTCTTTGGCATTTTTCAGAACGTCCTCTGCATTATACAGAGAATGTGCTAGAGCAAGTTCTCCACTGGAGTTCATTACCAGAGCCTGGCACTGCATATCTAATAATAAAGAGATTTCTAACAGCAGACATGGTGAACCTCTACATTGGTATGTAATTTTTTTTTTCTTTGTTATTTTACAGAGAAATATGAAGATGGCAATTTTTTTTCAGTGGAGCAGTGTCCCAGAACAACTAAATTACTGCTACTTCATAAAAATTACAGGTTTACAGAGGGTTGTGGTGACTCCTTATGAAAACACAGAGATTATGGATGTTATGGACTATTCTGTGATTCCATGATCCAAACCTTGTACTGAAGTCTAGATGTGTGTATGTGTGTTTACTCTTGTATAGAAACCAACTTACCTTTTCAAGGAAAAAAAAAGAGTCTATTTGTATTGATATATGTTTCAGAAAATTTGTAGTGAGTTTTCTACTTTATTCCAGCCCTTTAGTTACTCGTTCCTGACAATTTATTCCATAACTTTCATGCTTGTTATAAGAGGACTCTTAAGTGCTATTCAGTTGGGCAAGGTGTACACTGTATTTTGATATAAGAGATACTCAGGGCAGTTTAATTCTATTTCAAGATCCTCTTTCTTCTTTCCTAAAAATTTCTCATATTAAAGTTTTGTTAGAAAACCAGATATTATATTTTCCCATTAAGTGTTGTATAATTTGAGTGGTAAGTATTGATTCCTGAGAACAAGGGCTATTATTCAGAGAGATCCTTTGAAATGCAAGCTTCTAAACTATAGGTGGATCAATCCTGCATAGATTAAGTGTACCTACTTCCTAGTTGCAAAGTTCTAGCAAGTTTAGCTTGTTTTGTAAAGTTTTTGTCTGAAAAATGAATTCTGATTAAGACACATCCCTATTGTTTTAGGTTTATTTAATGAAATGCTAGCCTCTAAAGTATATGGAATATCATCAGTTTAGAGAATTATTTTTCTTCTTCTTCAGGCTATTCTAATATCTTTGTAAGTATCACGTGTTTGACAGATTTGCTGTCATAAGAGTGCTGTGAAGTTTAGGAGTTTTTGTCATGTTGTGAGCTGTGTGCAAAAATTTAAAATCTTCCAGCTTGGTAAAGATGTGGAAGTATCCTGCTATTCTCATTTTGTGTTGTTAAAAAAAAAAAAAAAAGGAGAAAAAAGAAAAGAAAAAAGTGCTTGTGATTGTGTGGATAAGGATTCATATTCTATTCTGAACTTGAAATAAACATTCTTATTGACAGAGAATACATCAGTGTTTTTTTCTAACTGTGCATGTATATTTGCACTTATGACTGAGGACTTCTAAGTAATTTCTGATTTTAATTGTTGAAATGAATCTGGATTTGGATTCTTATTTTTTGATATTTTATCCTGTGCTGTTTCTTAATAATAGAATTTTGATATCAGATGCTCAAAGTCTAAGTGGAGTTTTAATGAACAAAGCCAATTAAGTGCTTGGGTAAGGATGAGATTTTCAATACACCATATACCCCTTTTACCTCACAGTTTTATTTCTTATCCTGAAACTTAATATAGTATAAAAGCTAGTGGCATTATTCTCTGACTCCTAAACAAGTTGGTTCAGTATTTCCTAAATAAATGAATGACTTACAGGAAGTACCTACACTTAGCTAAAAATAATAGATGATGAAAGCCAATATATGGCATAAGTAGTAGGCTTGTAGTATTTGGGGATAAAGGAATTATTAGCCCTGTTAATCTGGCTCCCTTTTGAAGGTGAAATGGTGTTGAGTGGAGGAGAAGGCTACATCTGCCTACCTGCTCTCTTATGTCCACAGTCTGCTTCCTGCCCTATTTACCTCTGAGAGAAAAGAATACTTCAGAATTCTGCTGAATTCTGTGTTCTGTAATAAAGACAGTAGGAATTAGTAATTTGTTCTTCCTCACTTTAACTATTAAAGTGCCATTTTAGTTTGAGTTTCGTTTTATATGCATGAGTCATAGCAGCATGGCAATGACTGTAACTAGTGTTCAGAAATTTTCTGTACTACTTCTTTTCATTATTTTATTTAGCACTTTAAATTGCTGAGAATGCACTGAGAGATCTTTAACACTAAAAGCCTTTAATAGATCTGGTATTTTTCTTTTTTAAATAAAAACTCTCTCATTACAAAGTTAAATGCTTTAACTTAAGTGCAAAGTTACTGTTTGAGTTTGTGTGGGAGGTGGTATTTTGTTTGAGTTTTTTATTAATTTTACTGGATATATGCATGTTTGTGTGTATTTTAACACAAACAGAAAAATCCAGATAGATTCGTGTTAAAATCAGATCTGTAATGAAATGTTTTGCCTCTCTTAAGCACAGAGATTAAAATTATCCATGTCATACTCTTGGGTTTAACTACGCATTATATGCTGAAAACATTCTTTGAATTAAAATTTGTTGGTAGATTCTTTGCATGTTATAGAAGTGAAACAGAGAAGACTTTTTCGCACCAATAAGGAAAATAATAATGGCGTGTATATTTAAGAATGCCTTCCTTATTAATATAGAATATATTAATATGTAATATGTATTGAAGTGTAATATATAGTGTATATATGTGTGTTTATATAATATAATTATTATAATTATTTTAATATATATATCATAATCCCAAATGAATTTTATCAATGTAATTTTAGGTTTTTTATATGCATCAATACTTAAAAACTAGGAACTTACACTGTTGTAAAATCTTCTAACAAAATGCTTTTTTTTCTTTCTTTCTTTCTTTCTTTCTCTTTTCTAGAGAAAAATGAGAAAGGTAGTGTGAAAGCAGGCAATCTGAAGTATAAGGAAGAACCATCAAAACTTCTGTCTGGAAACAAATTTCAAGACCGTTATTTTGTGTTACAGGAAGGAAACTTGCTTCTGTATAAGGACATGAAGGTACAGCAGATAAACTCTCCAACAAACTTTGCATTAATCCTTTTTTTGTTGTATGAAAATGAAAAGGAAGGCAAACAGATGAACATTTCTCATATTAAATGGCAGCTTCTAGAGTCTGGGGTTGACATGTAAGATTTGTCTTGCTGTTTCACAGGTGTTAGTTGAAGGAGTTTGTGTTTGTCATTTAGCTGTTGTAGTTATGCATTACTATAAGATTTAAAAATTAAAAATAGAACAATGGGTGCTTTGTGCTGACACTAAATTATTTGAAAACCTGCTCTAGAGAGCTGCAGCAGAAGTAATAGGGAACTTAAATGAGTGCGTGCCATTTTTTTCTTGGTATTTCCCACAAAGCCCTTAAAAATTGAAGCAGCAGGGTTATTATACATACACGTCTCATGATAGAAGAGGTTATAGGAAACAATAACTCTCAATACATTTCGCTGCTTCCCAACAAAACTTTTCAGATGTTTCTCAGTCCTCTAAAAACTAGTATTGATCATTAGGTTTGATATACCTCAGAATTTCATAGAAGTGAATTTAGTCATGATTAATAGCATGAAGAGTTCAATTTTAAATATTTCATGGAAGTTCTCTTAAAACAGGGAGTTTGAGTGTATGCAGCTTTTATTTAAGTATAAAGCCATATAATGTTAATCATGAACTATGTTTTTATTTTAGTTCCTATAATTTCTGGTTTAAAAAAATCAAAGTTTCAAGTGCTTTTATTTTTGCTGATTGCTGTTTTTTTTCCAATCCAAAAAATAGAGATGTATATTGCTGACCTTACTAAAGTACTTTTTAAAGACATATCCCTTGCTCACATAAGCTAATGCACTGTCTTCTTGTGAAGCTGTGGATACAATCTTAATTAGAATGACCCCAGAATGTCAAAAATAGTGTCTTATAATTTAGTGCTAAAACTCAGATTGGCACGTATTTGAGAATAAATTAATATGGTCACAAAACCTTAATTAGTATCTTAGAAAGAAATTATGACAAGATTGTTGTACCACTATATAACCTCCTTTTTTAAGCCATTCTAATTTATCAAACATTGAATTCCCCAACTCAGGAGGCACTTTGAACACTTATTTTTAAATGGCTTTACTTTTTTTTTTTTTAATGCAAATGGGAATACCATTCTGCTCAAATAGTATGAGTTTGTTTTACTTTCTTTTGAGAGATATTAATCTATCAAGAGTAATGTTGGTTTTATTTTAGTCATGTTTAGAAATTAATAGTATGAAAGCTTGACATTGCAGATGGAGAATTGTAGTTAATAAGACCACATGTACTAATTAATTTATAAATTCTTATTAACAGCAAATTAACTTTGTATGTGCAGGTGGAGATACATTCTGTTCAATGTTTCTCTTGTTCAAGAGCAATTATCAAAAACATTGAAAGTTTCCATGAATACTGTATGCTAAATTACTATATTGTGCTAATTGACTGAAATAATTTGCCCCTTTAATGTTCTGTTGCTAAGAGATAAGCTCACAGACAAAGAAATGGCTCCCTTAAGGTGCATTATTGTGAGAAGTATGCAGTTGTTTAACTTAATAGTACGTTCTGCAGGGGTATTTTTTCATCCTGGCAGTACCCTTCTTTTGAGCAGGAAGTTATACATGAATACCAACCATAAAACTGTTGTGTGTGTTGTTGTTCTCTGAAGTGTCTCCTTTTCCCCACACTGGAGTGTTAGAAATTGAAAGCTGCAGAATGCGAAATTGAGAATCCAGGGACAGTAAACACTAGAGACTAGCTTTGTGTACTGGGATTATAAGATTTGTTAAGTTGTTTGGTGTATTTTTTTCTAAATTGGAAGCTAAAACACTTGACCTAAAAGTTCTAAAGGAATGCTTTTGTGTTGTGTTAAATATTAGTTTTTCTCCATAATAGTGTACTTTTATGGTTTCCTTTCAGCACTTCATCTTCCAGTCACATTCGGTTCTCATACCTAGTGTAAGTGTATGTCTGCTGTAGATTGATTAAAGGTAGTTTGTTCAAGAAGGAGCAAGCAGGGAACCTCAGGAGATCCTTGTCCAACTTTCTGGGCACAGCAGGGATAGCAGCTGAGGTCAGGACATGATGTGCAGGGCTTTAATCAGTTAGTGTTTAAAAACCCCGAGGAGAGATTGCACAAACTTTCTGGGCAGGCCGTTGCAGTACCTGACTGTCCTCATGGGGGAAAGTTTGTCTGTCCTTAGATGTAGTCTTTTTACAATATAAAAATCCTCCCTCGGCCTCCTTTGTAACTCCCCTGTAGGCACTGGGGGCTGCTGTTAGGTCAGCCTCTCCTCCAGGACAAGTGCTCCAGCCCCCAGATGGCTTGGTGGGCTTCTGCTGAACCCTCTCCAGATTACTGATTCTCTTTTTTTCTCTCAGGGACCCAAAATATGCAGTCACACAAGAAATGAGGAAAGGAGGAGAATCACTCTCCTCCATTACTCAGTGTTTTTCTTAACTCAGGGCTTTGTTGTTAGGATACTCTGCTGGTTTATGCCCAGCTTGACACCTTACCTGCATGCTCAGGTGTCTATCAGCAGAACTGCCTCCCATTCTCTGTCATTGAAGGGTTTTATCCTTCTCCTGTGCAGGAGTTTTTATATATTATTGTTAAATTTAATGAGATTCCTGTTCTATTTCTTTGTCCCCTAAAGGTTCCTCTGAAAGTCCTAATATTGGTGTTCTCCAGAAACTAGGTGGACTCCTTCTATCTCACTAGGCTGCCCTTTCTGAAGAACAGGAAGAACAAAGCCTTGCCCTCCCCATCCCCTATCCCATAAGAGTCAGGATATGCTATCCAGAGACTTCTGTGGATTGTTCAAAGACATCATTTGCTTTTTTTTCATCCTGATTTAGCGGCCCCAGTGGCCTGATGGATGAAGCACTGGCTGAACCAGGGATTGCGGGTTTGAGTCAGTCAGCACAGCTTCACCAAGGGCAAGTCCTGCCTGACCAATCTCGTGGCCTTCTATGATGAATTGACTTTGTCAGTGGACAAGGGAAGAGTTGCAGGTGCCATTTATCTGAAATTGTGTAAAGCCTTTGACACGGTCCCTCACAAGATTCTTTTCTCTAAACTGGAGAGGGCTGGAATTGATGAATGGATTGTTAGATGGATAAGAAAGTGGTTGGATGGTCACATCCAGAGGGTGTGATCAATGGCTCAGAGTCCCAATGGATATCAGTGACGTGAGGTGTCCCTCAGAGGTCCTTACTGGGACTAATGCTACTTAATATATTCATTAATGACACAGAAAGAGGGATTGGGTGCATCTTCAGTAAATTTTCTGATGACACCAAGATGGGGGTGTGGTTGATAACACCTGCAGGACAGGATGCCATCCAGAAGGGCCTGGACAAGCATGAAAAGCATTGTTGTGGGAATCTCAGAAGGTTGAACAAGATCAAGTGCAAGGTGTTGTGCCTCATTTGGGTCAGCTAAGGGTATCAACACAGGCTGGGGGATAAACAGGTCAGGAGCAGCCCTGCAGAGAAGGATTTGGGGATGCTGGTGGGTGAGAGGCTGGCCATGGCCCAGCCATGTGCACTCACAGCCCAGAGAACCAAACGTGTCCTGGGCTGCATCCAGAGCCCCGTGGGCAGCAGGGCCAGGGAGGGGATTCTGCCCCTCTGCTCTTCTCTGGTGAGACCCCACCTGCAGGGCTGCATCCACTACAGGAGGGATATGGACCTGTAGGAGTGAGTCCAGGGGAGGCTAGCAGGTTGGTTGGAGAGGTGAAGGAAGGAAGGAAGCATATGAAGGAAGGCTGAGAAAATTAGGTTTGCTCAGCCTGGAAAAGAGACCTACTTGTGGCCTTCTAGGACCTGAGAGGAACCTAGAAGAAAGATGGAAAGGGATGTTTTAGAAGAGTGTATTGCAACAGGACAACAGGGAATGCCTTCAAACTGCGAGTAGGTTTAGATTGGATACTAGGAAAAAATTCTTTACTGTGAGGGTGGTGAGGCACTGGAGCAGGTGGCCCAGAAAAGCTGTGGATGTCCCATCACTGGAAGTGTTCAAGGCCAGGTTGGATGGGGCTCTGGGCAACCTGGTCAAGTGAAAGATGTTAATGTTACATCTGGCAGGGGGACTGGAACTAGATGAAAGTTTAAAGTCTCTTCCAACCCAAACTATTCTCTGATATGAAGAAAATTCTCACCATTCCATTGAAGAGGTTATTTAACAGAGGGCAATCCCATTTCCCATCTTCCTGTCTCTCTTGAATAGCACCACATCTTCATTATTCTAATTGTGTTACAGTTTTGTGATTTCATGTGAACCTTAAGTTCTTAATCAGTCTGCATACTGTAATAGTGATTGTACACTTTGTTAATGGCAAAGAAAGAGACAAAATATTTTAATGATCTGCTAGAAAAGAGAGGCACACTCCATGAAAGAAACTGAACTGTGAAATCAGTCATGTGGCATTTTCTCTTTGGCACATTCCTGATGCAATAATTAGAATCTTACTTTATTTGCAGGCTAGCAAACCTGAAAAAGTGTTGCCTGTCAATTCTCTGAAGCTTTATCTTGGAGTGAAAAAGAAAATGAAGCCACCAACCAAGTAAGACTAGAAAAGAAAATTACTAGTGTTTAAAAAGTATTGTAGTATCATCGATAAAGGGTCGCACAGAACATTGTGGAACACGGAAACGTCAAGAAGCCTATAGCAGTATGCGGAATTAAATTATCCCCTGTAATATTATTTGTTCTGTTCCTATATCTGTTTTCATGTTCCATCTCAACTAATCTGTGCTAGGAAATTACTTTATTGATTGGCTTTTCGTAATTTAAAGTGCATTTATTATCTCTTGTGGATATGGTTGCTCCTAGCTCACTTTGTTTTGTGGTATATGTCCTGCATGTCGTCGGTGGACACACTTTCTTTGCACCAAGTAAAAATAGAGAAGAGAAAACCAGCTAGTCATGGCCCTTACTGACAGTTCCTGTTGTTCAGCAGAAGATTTTCCTTTTTCAGGATCTTTGTTATTTTGATGTTTCTCCTAGCTGAAGACTACAGTGCCCTTTACAAACATCAGTGACTATCTCTCAGGAAAAGAGCACTGAAAAATGACACCTGTTTTTCACAGATGTTTCCAGTTCTTGTTCGGTCAAAGCTTTGAGATTCTGAGACAATGCACATAGGATCTTATCCCAGAGGGAGTCTAGGTTGGGTGTAGCCTTTAAACAGATCTGCTTGAACTTTTCCTTTACAGTTGGCAAATCAAAACACCCCCAAAAAATCTGTGAATTTCAAAGCTTAGCCACGTTAGAGAAAACATCGGTGGCTTTTTTGCATGGTTTTGGTTTTTTTTTTTTAATTCAAGTGCAGAATGAGTAGGAGATTAGTCCAAAATACGAGTAAAATGTTACGTAAATGAGTCTTTGCAGGTTTTTTATTTTTTTTGTTTGTTTGTTTTTACGTTGAGGTTTATTTTTAATCTACTTTCAAAAGCAGAGCTTACCAAGTCTCTTCTGGATCTCCAAAAATGTCTGTTTCACCTCAGAGGCTTTACTGTGCACCCACTCCCTTTTCGTTTCCCTAGCAATTATTAAATCCCTATAAAATCATGTGATTCCTTTTGTTTATAGTACAAGCATAGCTCTTTTTGCTCTGTGACTTCCACACTGTAGTGGACTCTTTACTAGGGAGTTTTATTTCCAGCACATTTAAGAAAGTGCAGCCACAGCAAAAATGAGGCAAGTAGTCAGCTGTCATCTGCTTTGCTATAACCCTTTGTCTAGAACAGAAAGTTCATTAACTGTGAATCAATTGTGAGAAAATGAGCAAAATCCATCCTCAAACTCACAACTTTATCCTGGATTTGCAGTGCACATTAAGACTTTGCAACTTAATTTTGTTTTTTCAAATTAAAAAGACTATGTAAAGGTGATTAATCTCTGCAGTTTGAAGAATATGTCCCTGTTTATGGCACTAATTTTTGAAAATCTTTCTTTCAGCTGGGGTCTTGCAGTATTTTCTGAAAAGCACCAGTGGTAGGTAAACATGAAATGCACACTTTGTTTAACTTCACTGTTTCTTAATTGTTGAAATATTCAATTGCAAAATAAGCATTATTTTGCTTTCATATTGAATGTTATTTTTGCTTTTTTAAGTAAAGAAACTTTCTTAATTGATATGTTTGGTTCATCTTTTGGGTTTAGGTGTCTGGCTTCCTTCTGTGATCAGAGGGCAAGCAATAGTCATAAAGTTAGAATGATAGATTTTAATCCTGTGCACATGCTTAAAGTAAAATACAGGCATTGTCTTCAAAGTAGGTAAAGTGATAATTTGAAGTATTTATATTTGCCTATTTTTCTGGTAGTGGTAATAATAAATATAGACAGCATGATTATATGTGAGCACTATTTGAAGTACTTTAGAAACCTATTCTTTAATATATTCAGCTCTTAACAGGAGTCTCCTTTGTTTTCATGTTAATTATATATTCTGTTCTAGGTATATATGTTGTGATGGACAAGATGTGCAGATGGAGTGGATGATCAGCATCTTTATGGCACAGGTACTAATCTGATCAAAAATGTAACTTATTCTGCTGTTATGAAAATTCCATTAATATTTATGTGTTATACATAAGGTTCAGTGCTGAAGTTTCTGGAATACTTCATGCAATAAAAATTCCAAAAGATGTGTCTTAGTCCGTGAAGACTAGGAGTGCTTTGAGAGTAAGAACACTAGATTCTGGCATCATCTCCCCATTCCACCCCACTGTGTTGCAGAGAAGCTTGGTAAAGACAGACAATTACTTCCTGTGCAGAAGGCTCTTGTGAGTGAAATTCTGCCTGTTGACCTAAAGGGTGTCTGTGTGCCACAATACCCGAGTGCTACTTCTTTGCTCAGTAGTTTGGATGCTGCTAAAGTAGTCTTGAAAGAAGGGTGTCATGTTTAAAAGCATTGTGGTGTGAACTAGCCCTTCTGAAGATCTGTGCCAATATGGCTTTATTTCTCTGGTAACCAGGTTAGCTTAGTTAACATTGACAAGTCATTGTGTTGGGTAGGTTTTATCCTAAATTAAGTACTCATCTTCTTGATATGCGATTGCAGGGAGAGTATATGTTTGAGTGACAAATAACACATTCTTGGAAATGGAATTTAATATTTACATTAGAGAAGTGGAAGTAAGCAAGATAGGAAGAATTCAGCCTGACAGGAGACTGGAACATAGTTTAAGGTTTTGACAGGATTTTGTATCTATGTCAGATTTTTCTTTTTCCCATGATGTTCAAGGAGCTTTGCAGGATATCACTGTGAATAAGCATTGCTAGATTTATGATTACCTGGGAGCTTTGTGTTGTATAAAGTAGGGTGAGCACAAGGGTGTTGAAATACAGACTTCTTAGTGGCTTTCTAAAACAGAATCTGACTTTCATAGATAGTGGTGCTAGAAGTATAATGCATGCCTTGAAAGTAAGACTTCCAAATTCTTGTCTTATTCAGCTCCCTTAACTGAAGTGACTGTTGTTGTTTCTATGGAAACAGCTGGCATACATTTCATGGGCATAACATGAGCAGTGTCACAGCAAATAGGCTCAGAGGTTATTGATATAGGAAACTTAGAAGTAACTCATGCAAGCTTGGTAACTGTTGAAATCCTTTTGACATAAAATCACAATGAAGGGCAGTCTGTTAGGATTCTGCTCAGGCAGAGGTAGAACGTTCCTTTGACAATATAGATAAAGAACTGGTAGCCATTGCTCAATGTCCAGTAATTTTCCCTAAGAGAAAAAAAAATCATGTACAGTAAAAAATATTGCTATGAATTCAGGCTATTTTTAAAAAAAATTTATTCCAATGAATGAACAGTGCAACAAATTAGCAGTGCTGCATTGAAAGAGTTTTTCTGGAAATTATTGATTTATTTTTTTGGCTTGATTTTTCTGGAAATTATTGATTTTTTTTTTTTTTTTTACCAGAGTTCTGGACATCAGTAAAGTTGTCAGTCTATAAACTACATGATAAATGATGTGCTAATGATGCCTCTTTAGTGTGCATCACTAATTTAGTGTATTGTGTTATTGCAATCTACTACTTCGTTACAGAGAAAATCTTAAGAATGCAATGCCTCATATTGGTAAAGCTTGCTATAAGAGCTCTAAAAAGTCTTGTATCATACAGCAGCAGATGATTATTACCACATTATCCCGTTTCTAAATCAGAAAACTTTAAATGTCAACTGAGGTTATTTCTAGTTAGAATTTTCAAGTTAAGACCATCTTTAGGGATGTCAGCATGGTTTTTTACTGTATATGTTGTCACTGCATTTGAACACACATGTTAGAGAGACTGCAGGCAGCACAACTTCTTTGCCAATGGAATAACTTAGATTTGAAATCTAAAAATACTGTAAAATTGATTTTGAAGTATTAAGACATTGACATTTAATGGTCTTGTGCAATTAAGAGGGACATAAACCAGTATTACTGTGCTTCTCAGTGCTTGAGCGGAGTAAAGCTTTATTAGTAATTAATATCAGTAAGATAGTTGTATTATTGTTATTTTTTCCTGTTGTCTGATAATGTTTATTCCTGTAATGTAAACAGTACAGAATATATAAATAGCAAAATATAGGTACTGCTGTAATCTAGTGACAAGAGTAGTTTGATAAAGGCGATCAGGTTAACCCAGATGTTATTTGTCTTCCATTTCAAGCTGGTACATACTAGGAGTTTGAAGTAAGACCAGTGTTTCTTTTAGTTCTGTGCAAAACCATCCTGAAAGGCATGATTCTTGAAATCTATAAGAGTTCTGTACAAAATCTCTTCATAGCATGCATAGTGTACCATTGGAGGTAGTTTATTGGTATGAAGATGGACACAACAGTATCCTTCCAGTTTCCTTACCTTTGATCAGCTGGAGGCACATTATACTACCATGAGGTGCAGTTGAACAGAGGGGTCAAAACTATGAATAAATACATTTTTTATGTGACCTGATACGTTGCTAGTATTTCTGATATACTTTCTCAAAGTTCTGTTTTAAGAAATGTTACAGGTACAAAAGGGAAATCACGCTGCTTAAGTGACAGGGATGGTTTCCTTAGGCTTGCTGGGAATTAAGGCAGACAGTTATCTTCAGAAACTGATTAAAGTTTCTCCATCACTTTCTGGATTGTCTTTGTTTGTTGTGTCTTGATCCACAATAAACTGATTTTGGTTGGCAAGAGCTGCTCTTCCAGTTAATACTTTCTCATTTTATTTGAAGAATATGTTCCTAATGGTCACTGGAGAGAACTCTTATCACAGACTTTTGCATCACCCTGGTCACATCACACCATGTGTGAGAATTTTTTACTCCATCAAGATATGAGTCTGTAAAATACTTTTTCTAAATTTGGAACCAAGGCTTCCAATATCTAGTCAGCCATCATGAGTCAATAATCACTGATCCTGATGGCTTTTTAATGGTAATGCTGTTTTTACTTGCAGACCATCTGCAAGTATGATCATAGCTCCTCAATTGTTTCTTTAAATACAGTCTTGAAGAGACTTGCTTCATGGATTTGCAGTCCTGGCTTGCCAGTTTCCTTCAAAGTTGTGCTGATTTAGCTGTAGGCCTTGGATATTCTCTTTGATTCACAGAATCTCGTGTCGATGATTTTTCAGTACAGTAGTCTTAAAGTACCTTGTTCTCAAATCTGTCTTTCTGGTTTTCATTAATTTTCATTACCTGAGGACTGTGAGCTCATGTGCTCAAATTTGAAATGTTCAGTAAGTAATTTATGATTTTTTACTTCCCTTCTCCTCCCAGTCTTGCTTTTCAGAGTGAAACTCCACATTTTTTCCCAAAACTGACCTTTTCCAGTTGAGCTAAAGCAAAGTCTACTGTTGAAACCAAATCTGCATATTTGTAGATTGTGTTTTGGATAACACGTGTTGTTGTCATAAGTTAAGCAATTATTTTCTCTAAATTATTTATACAAATTTTCAGAGAGTCTCAGAATCAGTTTGGAAAGTACCTTTGAGATCAAAGCTATGACCTAACACCACCTTGTCAACCAGACCATGGCACTGAGTGACGCACATGGTCTTTTCTTCACCACCTCCAGGGTTTGTGACTGGTGACATTCCAATCTCTAATCACCCTTTTTGGGAAGAAACTCTTCTTAATATCAAACCTAAACCTCCCCTATTGCAGTTTAAGACTATTTCCCCTCATCCTGTTGCTGGTTGCCTGGGAGAAGAAACTGATCCCCACCTGGCTACAGCCTCCTTTCAGGCAGTTGTAGAGACCAGTCAGTTCCCCGTCAGCCTCCTTTTCTCCAGGCTGAACACCCCCAGCTCCCTCAGCTGCTCCTCACAACCCTTGTGCTCCAGACCCTTCCCCAGATCTGTTGCCCTTTTCTGGACATGCTCCAATCCCTCAATGTCCTCCCTGTGGTGAGGGGCCCAGAACTGGACACAGAACATGAACCGTGGCCTCACCAGTGCTGGTTACAGGGGGACAGTCACTGCCCTGGTCCTGCTGGCCACACTGTTGCTGACACAGGCCAGGATGCCACTGGCTGCCTTGGCCAGCTGGGCACAGCTGGCTCATGTTCAGCTGCTGTGGACCAGCACTCCCAGGTCGTTTTCCACTGGGCCACATTCCAGCTGCTCTGCCCCAGCCTGTAGCACTGCGTGGGGTTGTTGTGGCCTAAGTGCTGTGCCCTGCACTTTGGTCTTGAACCTCAACAAGAAACACATTTTGAAACGCTTACACATTGAGGTAATTTTATCTTATTTCAGAAACTTATTTTTGTTGAGATTCCTGAAAGCACACTTCTGTGGAATTTTGAAACTTGTGAGACAAGTCAATATGTATGTCACATTTAATGATATTTTCTATTATTTGAGGATAATGAGAATAATATTAAGGAATTGGTTCTTTTCACTCAACATTGTGCAGCACTTACAAAATATTAACATAATTTTAAACATAATAGTGTTTTTCCCTTTTTCTCACGAGAGGAGGGCATGGTATTGTGTCATATATAGCTTTTTCCAAGGGAGTTTTACGTTCCAAAGAATTTTGTGCATTTATGAAATTCCACATGGAAAATAAGGAATCATTTTCTTCTTCAGCATGCAGATATATGGCCACCTGCTGGAAAAGCAAGAAAGCAGTCCATAACTAAAAGTCCAAAGATCAGAGGCTTACCACTAATTCCCATTCATCAGGAGAACACTTGTAAAATCAGAGGGAATACAAAAGTAAGTGGGGTTTAAACTTGATGTAGAACTTCTAACCACAATGCTGTAATAAGTAGTCAAGTAATAATGTACTCCCTAGAGCTGGATAAATATAAAATGCAGATGCTCCTATTATCAATGTCTCATCCAATATTTTGTCATTAAAGGAACATTTAGGACAATTTAATGCAAAAAAGCTATTGTAGTCTTAACTTGCATAACCTCTTAACTTGCATAACTGGCTGTTCAGTAAATCATAATAGGCTTTTATTTGTACTTGGGGTTTTTGTGAGTAGTAATCGTTCATTAGTAAATAAGACTTTTAGCTGGAAATATGCACATTACTACAGTATGGGCTTTATTTTTAATAAGATCCTTGAAAACTGTCCTGCGTGTGTGTCTTAAAATCTCTTTTCTTCTGTCTAAAATAACTGCACTGTTTTAATTATCTACTCTGTGAGTATAATGGAAAAGCTCAGATGGAACTAACTTTGATACATTAAAGTTGTACTATTATTAATCTCAAAGAAGAATAAGGGGCTTTAGCTACAACTCTTTGAATAGACTGAGCTTTGTTGCTACATTACGTGCACTAGTGATATCTCTGAATCTTGTCATATTATCTTGAGATTACCTTCTGGCATCCATATTGAGATACTCATGCCTGTGGGGAGAACTTACTTGCCTTACTTCCAGCTGAGATGAGCACTGTTCTGCTTGGGAATAGTAGTGGTAGCTAGCCTGACTGCAGCAGTGAATAACTGTTGAAACAGCAGCTTGGGCCTTTGACTGCAGCAGTATCATTTCTTGCACATTTTAGAACATTTTGAAAGGAGGTAGTTAATATAGGATGTGTTATCACCACTAACAGAAATGGTGGTTCAGGTACAGAGTGGTAAAGTTGACTTTTTCCATAGTAAAACTTCAAACCACTATGAGGTCAAAGATACCCAGAAACTGAGTTTAATATTAATACATTTTGCTAAAATGTTTATTGAATGTCTGATTTTCCCCCATTGTTGGAAGCAGTTTTATTGTGTGTTAGCAAGATAAATGTGTAATACCAAATAGAACCAAAACATTTCGGTTATTTCTACATCATGTGTTGCACATATGGATAGTGTGCTTAAAAAAATGCATATTTCTCATATAGAATTATTTAATTGAAATAGAAATATATTGCTGTGTATCTGAAGTATTTGAGTTTATTTCAAAATACAAGAAGACTGAGAAATGAGGAAAAACCTTTTCTTTCAGGCACAATCAAATAGCATACGGTCTTAAAATAGGTCATAGAAGAAAGGCCTACAAGAAGGCCCAAACCATTCTAAAATTCTGCATATCTAAACTAGCTCCTCCCTAGTGTTTGAGTAGTTTTTAATGTTTGTTTTAACGTATAGGAGGTATTAAGATTCCAAGGAACAAGTTGCTCATATGCTGTGGATAAATAACTCCATAAAAAATGCAGTCAAACTGAACAAGTTCCACACAGGAAATACAAAAATACTCAAAGTCTCCCTCAACTTTCTCCCAAGAAAGATGCCACACATGAAAGAACCTAAGACCTAATTTTCCTTTAGAACTACCAGGCTTTTTCACAACAGGAATGTTCTACCTACTGCCACACCAGCTCAGTAGCCAGGATACAATACTGCAAATTTAGATGCAGCATCTGGTTTACCTTTAATTTTCTACTGCTTAAGAACTTGAAAATTGTCCACAAATATGCAAACTGAAAAAGAAGCCAGTTTTTATTTCACATCAGTTAGTATTTAACAGCTGCTGAAAATGCTTATGTGATTGTTTGAAATTCTCTTGTATATTCATGTTGCTCAGTCATTGTATTATCAAAACTGCAATATACACAGGTATATTCAATTCTAAGTCTTTAAGAGTATATGGATCTGCTGTAAACCGCTAAATTGAGTCTACTGTGGTAGAATGAAGAATCAAATTATGATTATATGAAAATAAATGTCTTCATTGGCATGGTGCATGATTTATGTAAATTTCAGAAGTATCACTAATTGAGAATTTGCCCACTAAAAATGCTTACTAAATGATAATAGGACAATTCTGGTAATTTAAAACTGACATTGCTGTCTCAGCTCTTGATGAATTTTTCTTTTTTTCTTTGAAACTTATGTGAAATTAATGAGCCAAAATTGCAATCTAAACTTTTTTTAATTATAGTGTGAATGAACTTATTTCTCTTTGTTTGTTTGGAAAGAATATAGAACTACAAAGTGGAAGATCAAGATTTGGTGAACATTATGATAATGAACTTCTGGGAGAAAGAAAAAACTTGAAAGAAAAAGCATCTATTGTGGCACAATGTTTGGAAAGAAAGGAGGAAAAAGTGCGAAATCATGCAAAAACACATCAAAACTTGATTTCTGAGGATGATACAGGCTCAGGGATGGCTGAATTACACCAAAGACCACATAAGACACTCAAGAAAAATAAAAACAAAACAAACAAAACTACTTTGGAACTAGATAGTAAATTGCCATCAAATGTGATTCAGGAACTAAATACAGTGCTGCAGAAGAACAGAGCACTTCATGAAACCTCCAGCTGATTTCCTGAGCCTGAAGTGTACTGCTTATATATATATTCTTGTGTTATATATATATGTATATGTGTATGTGTGTCTTTATTTTCTATTCAAAAGTAGTCTCTTTTGATGCGTGTAGTTTGTACAGTGCAGAGGAAATAAGGAAATATAGTTTGTTTATATGTGGCTATTGATTTTGTATATGTGTATGCCCCTTGTTATAATTTAAGACTGAACTGGGAGAACAGATTATGTAAAACTCCTGAAGTTTGGAAGTTTTTCTGTGCAGTGCAAAGACGCCAGGGTTTTGTCTATTTTGTTGTTGTTGTTGTTTCAGATTTGTTTGATAAAAGGATTCTAAGAACTGTCGAATCATTTGCTCTTTTTATACTCTGTACCAGCTTGTAAATAGAGAGATATTTTTAAAAGACAAGATATACTCTTAAATCCATACTATTGGCCTGCAATATTTTTAATTGTCTAACACTATAAAATTAGTAACATCTGATTTGAAATTGATTTTTTTTGTTGTTTGTTTTCATTTGTTGTTTTGTTTTCATTTAAGGAAGAAATCAGTATTTGCTTCCAGAATTCTCCTCTGACAAGGCATCATGGGAAAGAATCAAAAGGGAGAGAAATGTAGTAGAAGAGACAATGTGTATGTGTATCTTGAAACTGTATTAATTCTTGTATCTTGAAACTGTGTCTCAGGGTGTGCGTCTGATTATGACATCTAAGTAATGAGACTATTGAGGAGGACAAAAAAAAATCTTCAAAGCAACATCTAATGGGTACATGAAGTGGAAGAATAGCACCATCTCAGTGGGTTGAAGTACTTTTCTAGACAGGCCTTGCTCAGCTCAGGGTGACAAAGGAGGCTTTTCTATTGCTTGTTGGATAGAACTTGCTTGGTGCTAATAAAGTTGCTGACCTCCCATGAATATTTAGTATTTAAATGAGAAATTAATTCCTTTGAGAAAAAATGGTCCCTACACAAACAAATCAGAACAATACCAGCACCCTCAATTAAGAAGTGCCAAATCCTAAATGAGGGAAGAGATTTACCCTTCTCTTTACCATGAGGACAAATGTAAATAGTATTCTGTTTGCAGGGACTAGGAAATAAATGCTTGTTCTACAACTTTACCACTGGTCTTCTGAATGTGAGGGCTGGTCCCTCAGGACCAGGATTGAGAGAACAGCCTCACTTGCTGCCTTCTGAGTATGTAGGTAGCAGTTCCTGAAGATAGTGATGTAGCACAGTACAGCTACTTTGATTTTTAGGCAAAGTTTCTTAACATTAATATTCAGCATTGCTTTTCAAAACAAAACCTATTCAAGCAATGCAATTATTTTCAGTTGTTTTGCAGATTTTAATCTTCACTTATCCCTTGGGATTGCTGATTTTACTTTGTTCCATAACACCTGGATGGGCAAAAGGCACTTCTGTGCTGAGGCTGTTTTCAGGTGTTGGAGATGCTGTCTGGTTAAGCAGCAGGACCAACAGACCAGAGCACTAATGAGCTCACATGGCACCTTTGCTTCAAGGGAGGCATTAGTAAGAGCATCTGCTTGTTTTTGCTGCTGTCCCTTTTGTGGTCTCACTAGTCACACTGCCACAGATTGTCACCAGCCTTTTAAGAACTTACTGATGCCTTTAGTGTTTGATTGGAATTGGCCAGATCTCTTAGAGTAGGAGAGAGGAAGCACAGAAGCAGTATGCTCTCACTTATTCCCTCTGCTATTTTTGGTAGTCACAGGTGCTGTAACATTTCTCACATCATTTACTTCTATTCTTGATTACATTGAGCAGCTTAATTGGTAAAATAATTTGTTTGATTGAAGAAATTGGACAAGTGACTCAAATAATGTATCTGGCAACTCTGCTAGGGAGCACAGAGAAAATAAGATCAAACTCAAATATTTTATAGTAGTATTTATTATTATGGAATGTAGCACTGGCAAAGCAAATCTAGTCTTTCAGACTTTGCACCTACCTTATTTGACCAGTTGTTAAAACGGAAACAAGTTTGTAGATTTTCATTTTCCCAGTGCACTATTGACTGTTTTGTTACCTTCACTTTGTAATTGAGCCTCTTCTAATCATTGAGGCCTTGTCTCAAGAAAGCATATCAGCCTGAACTCAAATTGTATTGATTAAAGCTGGTACTTAATGTTAATAAACACGTTCTTTAATGCTGATTTGAATTGGGGCCTAATTGCTTTATTTTCTGTCAGGCTGGACTTGAATGTACTGTATACAGTTGTACTTTTTTTGCAGATACTTCTCAGTATTGAGTTATGGTTCTTATATTGTTTATCTTTTTATTTTATTTTTATTGACATTCACTGCTGAAAGCCTCATGCATCATTTAAGGCACTACACTAATGGAATAAATGGAGCAGTGGAAGGGTTTTGTGCATTGAAGTGAATATATCCATGGAGAAAATGGTTTGTGTATTTTTATTGGTTCGAAGGACTACTGAAACACTTGTTCTATTTCAAAACCATGTAACAGGTAACATATCTGTATAACTGCTGCTGCTAACAGGCCATACAAATCAAGAAGATATTTAATAAAATGTGTTTAAATTTGATGTGTATACATACACAAACACATACATGTGCACAAATTTATATGCACATTCACAGGGGGACACTGAATGGTGGCATTGTTAACACAAGTAAAATTTATTTGAGGAAGTGGCAATTAAATTTGAAATTAATTTTTTTAAATAGGTATAAAAATTTTGAACTAAACATCCAACACATAATTATTGCACTACACGTTTCAGACTGATCTAAGACCTGCAGAATAAATGTGGTTTGTTGCAATATCTTAATGACTGATGATCTTTTGTTGTTCCTGTCCTATGTTGAGGACTGTTAAAGCGTAATTTTTAGAGAATTGTAATTGAATATATGCTATTTCTTAAAACTGTGAGATGGATTTTTTCAGAAAAAATCAGTAAGAATGTTAAAAAAAAAAAAATTGTATCTGCCCATATGAAAGCTGTTGAATAACCTGGTAAGAGCTTAGTTTCTCATCTGCAAAATGAAGTTAAATGGGAGACCGGTATTTTACATATGGGCCTCTAACAGTGAGAAGACTAAGATTAATATCTTAATAATTCTTAGTAAATCTCAGGTTCATCATTACCGTGTTAAACTTCTGCAATCATGATCAGTAGGTGTGAAGTTGACATGTGACCATTGTTTTTGTTGTTTAAGATAATGCCTCTGTTCTGTCTGTCTGTGGGTTTTTTCACATTTATTAGGATGGGTGAGGGAAGCAAGTGAAAACCCAAGAAGAAATATGAGCTAGATTCTTTCCTTTTTCTTTACTTGAGCTGGATACTGTCTGCTATTTTAGAATTTTTCTTCAAAACATCTCTTTCTGAGGTACTATTTTGGGATGCCAGTTCAAAAGAGCAGTTTGACTAATAGGTTTTGTGCCTCAGCAGAGACTGCTTTAGTGTGGGGTCGATTTCGCCAGCTGTGATCTACGGAGCGTGTTCATGCAGACCTTACCTTTATTCTGTGACTTGGGTTGAGATGGAGTTTTTGCATTAAAGGGTTTTGCAAATGTTATGCGAGAGTCTGTCCAGTGGGGAAAGGATATCCCCAAAGATTGCTTCACTTAATGGGAAAGGCTTGGCCGTATCGTTGATTTTTGTTTCTTCCTTGGCAAGAGCTCTGGGCCATTCTGCCTAAGGCAAGTTGTTAGGATGCCTCCAGCTCTGTCTGCCAGAGGCACCCCTGGGGTGCCTTTTGCTGTCATGTATTGGGGTAATTTTAGACTGCTCTGGAGATACAGGTTTATCTGAGAGTAAAAGTTACAGGATTTTTATTTTACTCCTATCATTTTTCTCTACCCTGATACAGAGCTGGCACAATTTGTGTTCCTATGAGTCCTGCCAGGCTACCACCATCTCCACAGCTCAAATTCCAGATTAAGAAGTCTAAGAAAAAATTTATATGCTCTGCTGAGGATGAGGTCGGTGCCTGCAGGAATAAGGAAGTAAGGGGTGCATCTCTCACTGGTTATGACACTTTGTTATACGGCTACCCTGTTATATCACCTTTCTGATTTTATATCCTGTTTTCCAGTGCAGTCTGTTTCAGTGGGAGAGTCAGCCATCGGGCTTTGCTTGAATTTGAACTAGAACAGCTTCAGTTCTTGAGTCCAAATGTAAACTGAAAAAAAAAATATAGAAAAAGAAGTACTGACTCAAGTCCCTGTTTGGAGCATAGAATGGTCAAAAAAAATTCCTTTAATTTGGGCTACTTAAGAGAAATTTGTAGATTCAGTAAGTTACATTGGGAGAACTGAACTATATATGGCGGGGTAGAAACAGACTACCTTGATGGACGGATTGAATGTACTCCAAGTTGGATTGTTTGTTAAAATATGTCCTAATTTGCAAAACTGAGCCTATTGTGGCAAGATTGCTTGAGAAGATTCAGGATTCATCAACACAGTGTTACTGCTTCTGAGCCACTGGAGAGATTCTCTGTGCTGTCAAAAAATGAAGTATTTGTCAAACTCACTGTTTCTTGAGACTAGACTGTTCTATGTAAAAAGGCAGAAAACCTTTCAAAAAGTTTTTCCAATGGTTCTCAGTCACTTTGGACATTGCACTGCTTTACTTGTGGCTCCACTGAAAATGGGATCCATCTGCGGCTCAGTTAAGGGGGAGAAAATTCTGCTATTTTAGCTCTTACCACTCCTCTAGTTATTGTCTTTGCTGAAATTTCTTTGAGAATATTCCTGCTATGCTTTGCCATCATCTTTCACTAGAAATTCATGATGATCTGTGGTACTGATGAGCAAGAAGGATATGGATGGTAATGCCAAATAGACAACTGTATCATCCTGGTTACCTGTACTTTCACTGCAGTTCTGAATTTTACTTAGTCTGCCTGACCTTACTTGAGCCCTGCCTCTTTTTCTCTAGACCTTGTTCTGTCTTAGACTCTGGAATATCCTAATCTTTAAGGTATCTTCTATACACACTCCCACTCTGCTCCAATTTATGGTTCAAACTTAAGCTTTGATTTCTGTTTAGATCCGATGACATCTCTGAATTTTTTTTATTTTTTTTTTGCCTCCTTTTACAGATGGTATGTTTGTTATGGTCAAGACCATTATGTCAATGTTGCCTTAACATTTTATTAAGTCCTGACTTAGATCTTCTCAGTCCTACCATAGGGAAAGAGATTTCACTGAAGTAACTGAGAGAGATATTTAGATGTTGGCCAATAGGTGTTCCAAAGTTCTTTAACCTTTTCCTATTAATGCCTCTGAAGATCTTCTACATCCTTACATTTGTAGTCCTCTGCAACTCCGAAGGCAAACTAAAGCAAAGGTACTCTCTTTGCCTTTTTAAATTGTTTTAGTTCAGTTCCTTAATGATCCTATAAAAATTACTTGTGCCTGGTGATAACACTGTTTCTTACAAATTATACCTTTGGCTGCATAAAATACTTTCTTTCAAAATTTAATTAACATTGGTTTGTCCAGTACTGCAGACGGTTTAAGAACTAATATGTTGAGGTTTGCTCTATGTATGAGTTTTATTACATTGTTTTCTCCTCATTCACATTTACAATATGTTTAATTTAAAAGCAGATAATTTCTTCATCTTTGACTATTTTGGCTTTATATATCTATTTAAATTACAGCAGGATTGAAATATCATTTCTTCAAATAGATTGTAGTCATTAGCCTTCAATTTATTGTGTCTTAGTAGTTTATGCTTGTGATGGGTGTACAGCACTTAGGTTTGGTTTCAGAGTATCTCTTTTTCTCACTGTTTACTCATTCATCCTACATATTGGGACTGTTAAAGCTCATTAGATGATAAATATTTTAAACTGCATATAAAAATTCTGAGGTCTTCCCAGGCTGTTACAGGTAGAGCATTTTACACATGAGAATCCTTACAGGCTTTCCTTCTAGAGGAAATCAGGTTTTGTGAGAGATTACAGAACATTCATGTAGGAGAATGTGTCTTTGAGTCTTGGTTAAATCACTGAGTAGAACAACAGTACACTTTGTCCATAACCTGGAGATATTAGGATTGGTTCCCTTTTTGTCACTACTTGAACTTATATAGCATGGTTTGGCCAGGTAAATGAGGCTTGAAAATTTTTGCATAGATTTTTTTCTAAGAACTAGAACACAGAAAACCAAATATGAAGCATCTCTAAAATAGCAATAAATCTGACCATTAGTTTAAGAAGATTTCTGGGTTTACTCTTTATAGCAAATATGTTTTCACTGTCTTTCTTCATTCCAGATTTTAGAGAAAAGTTCTCACTAGCTTGAGCTTTCTATGGATTTTCAATATGAATAAGTTTAATGTAGAAAGCTTATTTTTCAAAACATAATTCTTTTATAAAGGTTTGCTTTCCTTTATACTAACTATATCATAGCAGCATTAACTTGCTTAGTTGTCTTTGAATAGTATTTCTGGGATAACTGCATATCTTGTGATGATTACTGATCTTTTTTAATGTAAGTTATGAAAAAAATTCAAAAGTTTTCCACCTATGACTGAATTAATAAAAAATGCAATTTTACGTTATTTATCATTTACTCTTGAGGTTTGTAAAAATAATCTGACAGTATTACATAAAATATTGCTATTGAGATTCAACAGCCCTGAATATGTTGTTTACTTAATGCAACTTTGATTGGTTATGGGCAGTGATGAGAAATTAGTTACGGAAAATCTGATGTTTCAGCAGTTAGCAGGTAATTTATCTCCAGTTGAGTCTCTTGGAACCATTTCCTTTTTCTCCAGACTCCTTGGGTTTCAAGAAAAGATATTAGCTTAGAATTCAAAATGTACAGCCAGAAATTAATCTTGAAAATTCTATTACCCAAAAAACCCTACCCAAACAACCTACGTCAGATAACATTTCTCTTTAATGTGTTTGCAAAAGCTTCCTTTATTGAATTATTTTTGAGAGCCATTTAACAAAACTGAGGGAAGACTCCCATGCTAAAATTCAAATCAATTTTGCAGTAGATGGATGCTATTTGCCTCCAAATAATTCTTTTTCCATCAGGTGGATTATGGTGATCAAGCAGATGTTTCAAAGTACTTGACTTGAGGTCAGAATTCAACGGCAAGAGGTTGCAGCTGTGTCTTGCCGAGGACTTCAAAGGTGAATGTTGTCTACATGGTTTCATCAAGTTTTTATTTTAGTTATTGTAGATATCCTGAGGCAGTTCAAGGTAGTAGAATTTAGGACTTTCTTTAATTTTCTTCCTGTTTGTGGACACTGTCGTTCTGTAAAGAACATAAGTTTTTTGTCCAGGTTTTCATTAGCTATAACAGTTGAATTCTCCTTTTGAATGTTTACTTTAAATAGAACCTCCATCCTCACAGATACTAGAGGTTTGATGTAATTTGGGGGTTTTTTGGCTAATCAAGCATGTCATACAGCCAAATATTGGATCTCTGGTAGTCATAACGTGGTATGCTTGAAGGTGTGTTACAAACCAGAAAATGTTAAATCATCTCATGTATTACCTGTTGGTAAGCTTTTTTTATGATGCTCTTACATCACTTTGGTTTTCATAGTAAAACTTTCATTACTATTAAATCAACTAACATTATGCATTCAAGTTTTACTTTGAAGTTTTTGTTTGGGCTTTTTAAGTAGACATTTTAATAGACAGGCACAGCACTCATTTGTTTTCCTGATTACACTAAGCAAAAGCAATGAGTAGATAAGAAATGTTGTTGTATATACCCTATCTCATCCTAGCACCTCCATTTTCAACACCTTTAAATATTTTTTTTTTTAATTCAGTAACTAAAGAGTGGTCAAACTGTTTTCTGGTGCACTCATGCTCCTTGTAATTATGAAGAGAATCTTTATCCTTGCCTGTTGTTAGCTGTTCAGAGATGAAAAATAAGTAGTAAAAATTAAAGACAGATCTGTTGCTTCCAAAAGTATAGTATGGTGTATACTGCCCCATTTTATAAATGTTTTCAGCTTCTTAGCTCTTGATATTCGCCTTTCTGTTCCCTAATGTATCACTAGTGAGATGAACACATAAAAGTGGATCCTTCCTTCATGGCCGTACAGGATCCTATCATAAAATTGCAAACTCACCATTCAAGTTATCTCTTTGCAATTAATGAACTGTGAAAAGAAATTGCACAGTGAAAAATTGTAGCTATATTTATGATTAGGTTTTAAACAGAAGGCCAGTTTATATGTTACTTGGATTGAAAAAATGATTTACTTTCTCCCACTATATTTTTATTATCAAGATAAAATGTCTAGTAGGCCAACAGGAGTAAAAATTCTGAATGCAAGCAAAAATATATAGGCTTTTTTCTGAGTAAAACAATGTCTCATGAAAATTGCTATTTATATATTCCATTTTCAGACAATAATTGGAGTTTATGAAGAAGAGTTCATATCACCATCTGCTTTCAATAACAACTTTTGAACTAATATGTACACAGGAAACTCTTTTCTTTCCCTGAATCAGAACATTTTGCCATGCATTTTTAGAAACAAACTGGATTTATATTTTTAAAGTATTTTTAAATTTCTTTCACGATAAGTTAATTTAATTGACAATTTACTGAATTGTGAGAAAGCTTTCCCATGAAGGTTGTCACCTACCCCATTCAGCATGCCATACATTTTACACAATTGAAGAAAGAGACATGCTGCCACTTTTTATGTTCCTTTTTAAGATCAAATGCTTGTTCTTTTGTTATGATATTTATTTACACTTTATTTTAAGTTGTTGAGCTCCAGTTTCCAGTTAAAGAGAAAAAATTCTCATCAATTTATTTGGTGTTGCCCTAAACATTTGCACGTGAAGGAGATGTGTTGCTTTAAAGAGGTTTCAGAATAGAGTGATCAAGTGGTTTAACAGCAATAAAAGTTCCCCAGGAAGCTGCATCTGCATCTTCAAGAAACAAGTGAGATATCTTACTCTGATCTGCAATTTGATTCAGGCCCCCAAAGGCTAATGTCCAGCACATTAGGCATAATTGAACTGTTGAGAAGCAAAATATTAATGAACTGCCTTCCCTTTGGAAGCAATCTAGGTTTCTCATTACTAGCACTGCCAGCGTTCTTGTTCTTAGTGTCTAATTGTCGCTTAATGGCTCTCTCTTGGTGTCTCTAATTTTCCATAATTAATGTGCATGTAAAATGAATCTTGTAAATAATGTGTGCTTATATACCACATGCTGAATAATGTAAGCAAGCTATTATAAGTTGCTTATTTTTTCCCCTTGCGGTCTCTGGATCTCACAACTTTGCATTCACTTGGAGCTGTAAGGGAAAAATCTACCAGGCATCTCACCTCATTGAACCATAAAACCCAGAAACTATGAAAGAAATCTGGAGAGCAAAAAGATCAAGTAGCCTATTTTTTTTTGTTTTGTTTTTCTTTTTGTTTTTGTTTTTGTTTTTCCATACCAAACCAGTCTGGTGAATAACAGTTTGCAGAATTTTCAACTGATATGTATTGTTACATACTGATAGACTGTTTTACAAATATACATCTCTAAACTGATTATGTTATTAATATCTGAATGTCTTGTAGATGGTGTTTGTGATGACTTACCAAGATAAAAGTTGCCCACACTTGTAATGTCTAGTGAAATTATGAAGTACAAATACTAGGTTTCATGGTTTGTTGAAATTCTATTGAGTGACTCTACCCAGTGGAACTTTTTTTCCAATTTTAAGTATGGGCTGATTTTCCAGAATGTTAAATATCAGGTTCACTATCCAGAAAGAAATTGGTTTTAGACTAGAGAATCAAAATTTTCTTTTTATTTGTTACAATATTTTGTACCACTTTCTATTCTGCAGTGCAGAATGCTGGCTAAGTATTATAGTATTTGATAACTGTGATTAAAGAAATAAAGATTTTCTCACTTTATTATTTTGCTGGTGTTATTTTGTATTTAATCCTGCTTCCCTTGTAAGCTTTACTGAGTTTAAAGAACTTTCAGTGAGACAGGTCAGAGAGTCTCAGCCCTCACAGAAAATAGATACCAAAAGAGTGTCATCTTTTAACAATTATGTTTTTAATAAGCTCTTTTCCAGCTGCTGCTTATAATATACAGTCTGTTTCATGGAAATCAAATAGAGTTTTTATTTCTTCTGATTGAAGTTAGAAAGGGCTTGCTCATCAGAATTCTCTTCCATTTCTCTTTTTTCATCTCTTCATTTATCAGCTGCCACTGGAAATTACATGAATGAAGGTTGAATCTAGGTCCATGCAGCAATCTGGCAGCTAGGATGCCTGAATTTGATATATTTTTCCATACAGATTCAAATTAAAATTAATTTTAAAGTAGAGAAAAACTTAAATAAATATGGATTCAGCTTAATTGGAGGAAAACTTATGGAGTCCTGACTACAATAAAGTTATCTGTAAGTGTAAATAAATGTCAGTCCACTATTGCATGTCTATTATAAACTTGAAGAAAACGGTTGTCTGACAGACTGGTGACACATACACTTTTATGCTTGTACATATATATTTTGAATGCAAATATTTAGTCATGGCCCTTCTCTTTGTAGTTCATCAATTATTTCTCTAATGCTAATGCCCCTTCTGCTGCAGTGAGTTGTTTGTTATTCATGTGTGTATTAAATATATTTCAAAGCTGCTGTTGTTGCCTTGTGGTTAAGCTGATAGCAGGTGTGCTGTTGTAGCCAGGTGGATTGCATTGTCCAGGAATGCCAACCTGACCTTTGCTACTGGCTCAAATTTCCCCTTTCTTCAGGCTCCCCCTTCCCAGAATTATGGGGAGAAAGAGGTTCCTTCCGTCCCACTGATGCAATTCTCGTGTCAGTTTAAATTACGACCTCTGTTCTACACAGACTGGGAAATGGTCACGCACCTGTTACCAAAACATTGGTGGGAACGTTATGGGCACCAAACACTAGTAGTGTTGTTTCTAAAACAGCAATGCAGAAATGAGTGAAAGGTGAAAAGGTGCCTTCACTTTCTTTTTAGTTTCTTGAAATTCTTCTCCATAAAATGAGTCAAGAATGCAACCCATGTTTTTCATTCCATAGAGATTTTTGTTGATTTGTGGGTGACAGGGAGAGAGAAAAAAATGTTAACCATCATTAATGTAGTAATGGAGAAGAACTAAATATTTGAACTCAAGGACCACCACTGCCACACTTTAAATTCCTCTACCTGTAAAAAGCAGTGGTTGTTTCTGAAACATTCTAAAATATTTTGTCTCAGTTCTCCATGACTGTTGTCATGTTTTAAATTATTATGGAAGAATTATTAATCAGTCATTGAACACAGAATTATTTCAGTAGTCTTTTGATTATAAATTAATACTAAAGTTTAATTTAAAAAATTAAGTAATTTGTTAAAAAATTGCATTTTCAAACTGCTTTTTTCAAAAAGCTAAATTGGCACAGATCAAACCTTAAATCTAAATGCAGGTCCAATATCTGCCCCATATATCCAAGTGAAATCACATTTTTTATATACACATAAGTGTTAAATTCAAGTGCAACAACAACAAAAGAATTGTATCTTATCTTACAGAAAATTACTAGCATCCTATTAAAATCAGGTCAAGAGAAAAATGGAATGGAATTATTAGATAAACATTTTTTATTAATCCCTGCAATATAATTTGGAGACCCGGTGATAAGTATTTAAAGATGGAATGTTGATAAATTTTTTAAACTATATTATAATTGCCTTACAGCACATTCATCTCTTGTGGTGCCTTGCAGTGACCTAATACAAGTGAGATCTGAATGTGGAACAATCTAGATAGAAAACACCACTTCAGCAGGGAAAAAATAATGGCTTAGCTTTTGGAAGGCATTACATTGAAGGACTGAAGCTGATGCATGTTGCTCTGTGTTGCTTATCTGATGTATATTTTCTACTTTGTCTGCAAATTCATAACCTTAAAGAAAGACTTATGTAAAGTTATGAAAGGCTGTTTCTACTGCATGTAGTTACTGCCAAGAATCAATTTATTTTATAGAGAAGGGCTATTTTAAAATGTATTTTCTCAACTCTCTCAACAAATAGTTCAGGATAATTGAGTCCCTTGGAAATTTAGGCTTTCAAATAGTTCCTTTCTTTTATACTGAATGTTGTGATCTTACATTCAGCTAAGAAAGATTATCTAGACTTGGAATACTGGCAATCTGGTCCTGTAAGGCAGAACACAATTTTATTTCCTAGATTTCTATGCTCTTATTTAAACAATAACAGATGTGGATAAGCAGAGGTCATCCACTGCAAATATGAGCAATGTAGAATTTATCCATTTTCCATAGCTAGTCCGGACACTAAACAAGTTAGTATTTTCTTTTCTGTTTTTCCTTTAATACTGCACCACTGTTAATACCTTTCCCAGCTACTGAATTTCTGCACCACGTAATGCATGGTTAATGGACAAGAAGATTCTGCCAGGTTTTGAACTGGAACGGATTCACCAATTATAAAATTAAGTAACATTATCTTACTCCATTCCCCCTTGACAAAATCGGTAAGTACAGTAAGTATAAAAGCAGTGTACTCCATAATATTAAAATTGATAGCACAAGTGTTTAAAATATTTTAGAAAAAACATGCCTAAACATTTATATTAACACCCTATTGCTTCACATGTAGTCTGATCATTCCACATGCATTAGGCAAATAAACCTGAAATGCAGAGAAGGTCTGTAAACCACCAGAGAAAGTGGGGTATAAAATATTTTGAGGCAATTATAGTGCAAATTTCCAGTTGCAGATTGTGATGTGCATTCAGGCTATGGTCATATTTAATACATCACAGGCATAAAATTTGTGTTTTGCTAAGTCTTACATGTAAAGAGTTTTTCATCTAGTTTTACTTTATAAATAATGAATGAAGGTGAGATAATGATGTCCTACCATGATTAGGTGTGCTGGCAAGGATGACTCATCAATCCCAATTCACCCTTTTGGAAAAAAGCTTCTTGGATAACTCCACAGTCAAAGAGAAACATTATGCTATGTACAGTATTTCAGCACTTCCAATTTAATGTTACTTTCAATTCAAATTAGAAAAGGAGAACTTTTTGGCAAATGAACAGTTTTTCCTTATTAATGCTGAGTGGAAAAGGGAGGAAAAACAGCTATTGACAAGTGAGGATACATATCCCACCATATGGATTATAACACTTTAATTATATTGTTCTCTTTCTTTTTATGGCAACTTTTAGTGATAATAATTTTTCAACTAATTAACGACCAGCTGCTACTTAGCAAGCTAGACACCCAATTAGGAATCCAAAACCTGGTAAACAACCTTTACTGCCAGATAGCCAGTTGAATCACCTCCTGTCATGGGCAGGGAAGTCTTTTTGTAGTTTTTATAAGTGCACAAGTGCACATTTTGGTTGTATTGATTGACTTTGCTGAATGCTCTTCCTTGAGACTAGCAAAAGAATTCAACATCATGTTCACTTATTTTTTCAGGACAGCCTGCAATACCATATGGTTTTCTATTTTTTTAATTATTTTTTAAAGTTTGCTAAACATTAAAAACATTTTTTTTTTAGAAAAAGGTTTACTGAGCAGAAAATCAGATATATTTCCTGGATGCAGACAGCAGTTTACCTGTAGCAGCTTCCATCTACTTAATGATGTTTAGAGAAATTACCTTATTTCAGATTGAAGTCTAGTTTTTTCATGAAGTGTACCATCCATATGAATGCAGCCCATGTTTTTCCTGCCTAGTGCTGTAGGGTTAAGAAAATAATCCATATATATATTGCCTTGAATTTGTCTATAAAATATTATCACTCTAAAACTCTTTAGGACCAACAGTCATGGAAAAGAAATCTGAAAATTGTCTTGTTTTTCTTCACTGATCACTTTGATTTATAAGTTTACTGCTGAATTTAGTGGCGGAGACAATGGGAAAAGGGAAGGAATTCTGCAGATGAGAAAACATGAATGTAAGTTCAGGTGGGCAGTTTTGGAAAAATACAAGATGACTCATATGGGAATGGAGTTATTCCTATGCATTCCAGCAAACCATCTCTGGCATTGTAGTAAGAATAATAAACTTCTATTTTATATACATCCTTTCTCAAAAAGACAAAAATATTGGCATATATCAGCATAAAAATGAAAGAAGTAGTAGCTACAAAATGTAGTTGTGGACTTTTCCATGAATCTATTGCTTACTTAGATAGTAGTAAGAAAAAAAAAAAAAAAAAAAAAAAAAAAAAAAAAAAAAAAAGCTCATTAACAAACATAACAGGAATTTTAAAAACATGAGAGAAAAAAATTGAGGAGTCTTGGGTTATTAGGTTAAAAAAGGAAGTGAAAGAATTTGTAAAAGAACAATAAAAAAAATTTTGTAAACTTGATATGTGAGGATTTATATTTCATAGTTTTAGTGATGAGAAATCAGTCATGTTTTCACAGCAGACTGACAGAAAGCTTCCTATACAAATGATAGCGAGTTCATGTGGTAGTCATTGCTTTACTGCTTTTGCTCTGGCTTTGGAGGTCTATCAGCACAGAAGGTAAACTTCACAGAATGAAAACTAGATCTCTCAATAGAAATACAATACAGTAAACTTTGAAATTAAAAAAGGAAAAAAAGAAGTTCTCAAAACAGCACGATAACTCTATCAAAAGGAATGGACTCAGATGAAGATATTAGAAGAAATAGATGCTTTTATGAACTATGCAAACATATTTTTTTTCTAAAGAGAGAGAATTTAGTTACTTTGGTGAAAAATATAGATAATCTTTTTGTGATTTTACTGGAAAATGTAGTTTCTAGTGCCATGATTAAGAAATGTCACAGATTTTCAGTCAGAAGTGTGAGATCAGGAAAGTTTTCCAGGCTCAGATTTTCAGCTAAATGACTTTCTTGCCATCATCATATGCTGCACTCTACATTCTGACTTTGCTCAAGAAGAATCAAAATCACCTGCTGTAATATTTTCTCCCTCTTCCTGCCACATGTAAATGGTTGATTTTACATGACTCTGCCCACCTCTTCTGCTAGTCTTCAAAGTGACAGAACTGCAAGCAGAATAACTCCATTTGTGTTTCCCAGAATCAACCTGGAACCAAAGACTTTCTTTCGCTACATAGCAGGGTTAAGTTATCAGCACCCTGCAATTCCCTACTCCCTGCACTGGTTGATCTGGTAAGTATTTTAGCCTATAGCTCTGCTGAAAGTTCAAGGTTCTGTTATGCCGCAGAGCCTTTTTTTAAACCTTGTCCCATAACCACAGACTGAAGGAAAACAAAAAAGGCAAAACACATACAAGTGGTAGAAAACTGATATTGGGTTTGTAGTTTTCCCTTTGGGGATGAAGTTGTGTTCATGGATCTGGGACAGCAGACATGGTGATATTAGAAGCGGAGTATACCTCAAGCCATACACTGACTTCATGAAGTTGCACTGAAAATTAGCTGGTAAACAAATTTCTCTTATTTAGGATTAGATTAGAACTGAAATCAAGGTATTTCCATCAGAGCTGGGTTGAAGCTTCAGAAAGATGTTTTAAACAGCTTTCTTTTATGAAGTACTTTTGCAAATTACTTTCTTTTAACCCAAATAGAAGTATTCTGAGCTTTTGTGAGACATTCATAGTATTAATGTTACTGAATATTGTGACTGCTATGCAGCTGTTCTGCAAAGTTAAATAACTTAGTCATTTCCCAGTATTTTTTGTGAAGAATTGATGAGCTTAGTGTACTTTTATGGATTGTCTACTTGTTATATTTAATCTTGTCCCTTTTCCTTCTCTTAAGCCCAATAAAAATAAATTTAAAACTGAATCCAAGTAGTATGTTTTTTACTTTGTGTATGTTGTAAAAAGAACATCTAAGCATTAGATGTTTCAATGTAGTGTTGACTCATTTGATTGGAATTGGAATTTGGTTATCTTCTCCCATCTATTCAAACTGACCGTATGTTATAATCTGATTAGTGCAAGCTGTCTCTATTTGAATTAATGTACAAATGAAACCGTATGCTGAAGTCAGTAATATGGATTTTATTTAAGGTTATTTTGAGTCATCACCTTTATACAATCCAGGTTCTAAGTATGCACAGGGTGGTTGCAGATGTTCCTATAATTTGGGGTGGCATGTGTATAAACAGTTACTTCCTTTTCCATAGTTAGCCACAGTGGGGATTTTTGTCCAGATGCATTAACCAGAATGTTTTAACCAGACCTTTCTTTGCTAGGCCTGGAATTAACACCTTCCTCTTGTGCTTATTTCAAGTACTCACCATGGTGGCTTATTTGTGGCAAGTTCCTTCTATGGCTTTGAGAGTGTTTTGAGACAGAAAACTATGCTCTGTAAGTCCTTTCACCTTATAAAATTGAGATTATACAGTTATTTGCTTTCTACACTCAGTGTTTGAGTTGGTAACTTTATCTATAGGTAGCCTTTATATTTAGAAGTGTATTTTTTTTTTTTTTGTAGAATTTGTTTCATTGTGGCTTTACCCAAAAATTTCAGTCTTAGCATGTAGAAATGCATGCCATGGAGGTGGGGGTGATTTTAGTGGCAGAAAAATCAGTAATGATATATGAAGGGTGAATTCAGCATTACAGTAATGCTAGTTACTCTCTAATAGGAGGAGTGCTATTCAAGTCAAGTGCAGTCATTTTACTGTTCCTAAAACAGTTAAATCTTAAGGATTTTTAAATACCTCAGCACAGAGCAATAGAACTGTAGAAGAGGCCTGCTGAAACACTGTGTCCAGCCTCCTAAAATTACTCTTGCAAAAAAAATGCTACGAAAAAAATGAAACCCCAAATCCAAAACAGGATATCTTTGTCTTCCCCGACACTCACACTTGAGGTCCCACATTGGCCCCCCTAAATGGTACAGCAAAGACTTTAATGCTGCTTAACCTGAAGTAGCACTACAATGGGAACAGGGAAGAGAAAGAAAATTGAATGGGTTACCAGTGGATCACATTCTGAGCTGACTGTGGGAGGTACAGTGTGCCATGTTTGGCCAAAAAGATTTTAAAATCCTTTTTTTCTGATAGAGATGAAAAAAAATTCCCGACTAAAATTTCAAATGATCAAGAAATTTCAGTAATGACCTAGAGATCCTAAAACCCCCCAGCATAACCATGCATTGTGACCTGCCTCTAGATATAGGCAATCTCTGGTGTTTCATAAAAAGATTTTCTTGAAGGAGAACAAGAAGAGGAGGGGAATCCTGTAATGCAATCAGCTAGCTTCTGGCATTACACAGAAAAGAGATTAATCCTCATGCTGCAAAAAACAAATGAGACAGCACAACTTTCCTTGGGTGATTTCAGCCTTCCTCCATTATTTCAGATATGCATGCACAGGGATTTACATCTGTGTGCAGATGTAGTGTGGAAACAGAGGTTTGTGGTCACACTGCAAGTACAGCTTGCACGGCTTTGGTTTTGTTTTCAAGGGTCTGACAGAAATCGTTATACAAATTACAGGAACTGTATTTCATTTGTGGAATACAAGAAAATACATAACAGTATTTGTCCAGAGATTTAAATTAATTTCCTGTTTAATGTCTTTTCATTTTTTTCTGTAGGTTGCAAGTAGGTTTGGCATCTTTTTCTTTTTACCTTTTTTAGAAATATATTACTATTTTGATTTTTTTAATGGCTATAAAAAGATGAAAGTTCTGCTTACCCAGGCTGGGAATGAAGAGGCTGCAGTTTCCTTTGGGGTCCCAAATGCTAATTTTTCATCAACATTGTTAATATTTGCTTTGTTCTTTTAGACATATCTTGATGAATCACAAGCACCTTTATTTCTTACTTTTCCAGAAGAGAGCAGGGATAATCAACCTGCAGCAGGTAAGGAAGACAGTCTATGCAAGATTCTGGAACACTTGAAATGTATTACCAGTGCTTAAATTTTTCTTGAAGGTAGCAGGATATGAGATTGACTTTTGACCCTCAGAGGGAGTGTTTAAAAATATCAGTTATTTTAATGCCCACTTTTTTTACCTACTGAGTGCTTCACTAGGAAATGGCTTGTTATGCACTCCTTATTGAAGGACGTCTTAACCTGACCTGCAGCTTTTTAATAAGAGATCTGGCTGATAAGCTCCCTTTCTTTCTACCAGAATTCTGAAGAGTGCTTGCAAAATATAAAATATTGTTTCTTTGCTGAAGTACAACTACTATTATTATTTTCAGGATTTAAATATCTTCACATATTTTGGGCATCTTAGCTGGGATGACGTAATTTTCTTTCTTACTGTATTTCAGTCAGAACAAAGCCAAGTCAGGATTCAGCATTGTATGGTGCATCTCCCAGAATCAGAATAGTCTGTGGGTGACTGAAGGTAAAAGAACAGAATAAAAAAATCATTTATATATGGGAATTCAGGTTAGTTCTTGACTATGTTTATAGTTTTTATATTGTCACATTATTTTTGGCACTTATGTTAGTTTTCCACAGGATGAGAATATGTTTTATTTCTTTATAACAGTGACAATCTATTAACCTTTATTTTTCTAATCATCAAATGGAAAATATTCTTTTTTTTTGATGACAGTTTTCCACATCACTTTTCTTAAAAATGCAACAGCAATGACAACAAAATCTCTAAAGACTGTTAAATCGTTAGAAAAATGAAAGAAGCATGGTCTACCGAGAAAAGTGTTTTCTTGTTGCAAAGTATGTCTATTCCAGAAAAATTAAAGGGAAGGAAGTTATAACTTTTAAGGTTTGCAGGACCCTCAGCATTTGCACTTTATTAGGAATATTTTACCAAGTATTTTTTTCCATTCTGAGGTCATAAACTCTCTGCATTTTGAGAAAAGGATAGAATAAAGGTGTAACAGGAACTATAGGTTCCCAGAATTCAAAAAAGTGTAGCAATACATTAGTCATTCTTGTTCCATATAAGAGTAGTGCTAGAAGTTCATAACTGCTGTAAAGCAATCAAACCACACAAGAAAATTACTGAACAAAAAAAGAGAATTCTTCTGCTTTGACATGTATTAGGAAAAATTATCTCTTTATAATTGTTGCTCTTTTAACATACCCAAATGGCAAGTGTTTAGTACATCTGTTCAGCTGACAAAAGAGCTTTACATTTTAGTACTTCTGTCTTGCCTCTACCAGGTAAATTAGAAATAATAATTTCTTCTGAAGCCACCATTGTAGAATAAGGTAAAAAAATTCCTCTCATTGAAGTGTGTATCATATATCTGGCAGCTAAACCCAAGGAAACATCTTTCTCTTATTAACTAAATCCACAGGAGACAGCAGGGTTTGTAAGATGTATGACCTTAGTACGTTGCTGGAGCACAGGAACTCTACCATGCTGTTGAGTGCCATACCTTCACTTTTTTCTTTTTCTTCCTGATATGCTATGGCACATTTAGCAGTGGAAGGGCTGATGTTGCAATCAGTGTAGATTCTTCCAGATTTCAGGTCTTTAGAATTATATAGTATTGTATAATTTGTTTATTTTACGAAGTGCAGTAAACAGTGTCACAGTGATTCAATTGTTTCCTTAATCATTGCTTTTCATGTAACACACATTGAATACTATAGTCTGGTTTTTATGTAGTATCATACTTACGCAAAATTAACTGGTGAACAAGTGTTGCAGTTGGACACGAAATAAGGATGCTAGACTCCAGTCAGAAGTCTGAAGAAAAACAGAAGGCTCTATTTACAATTCATTCAGCCATTTTATAATATGCTGTGCTAAAAAGGCACATTATTGATTCATAGGATTGACACCTCTCTCCATTGGTTAAGGAACAGAAATAGCAAAACAACACCTGGGAGAGAAGTGGTTATGGAAAAGGATTATAATAATATTACTTAGGTTACGGGAAAAAATAGTTATTTACACAAAGTTGTTTGGGAAAGGAAAAACTGTTGAAAAGTTTCCCTTGGGAAGAGCTAGAAGTTCTCAGGCACAGAAATATCAGGCCCACATACAAGCTCAGTGGTAACCTGAATGTCTGATTGATCATTTCCTAAGCACTCAGATATCAAACAACCAAAAAAGTGAATTATAGATCACAGGTTCTGAAGACAAAGGAGGAAAAATGTATTTCAGAAGCATAAACTCATCTCTGAAACAAAATTATAGCAAAGATCTGTGGAAATAAAGCTTTCAAATAAGTTTTTAAACTGTACTGAAAGCTGTGAAAAATCTCCTTGAGCTCTCCAAAGATGCTCAGATGTGACAGAACAACTAAACGAGAATCAGGTATCTTCATCTGCTGGCCTTAATCACTGTTAAATTCTATCTGCAGAAACCAACACACTTATCAGACATTAAGACAGTCTATCTAAACAAAAATAAAATCAGAGAGTCAAGAAGTGATACCTTTCATTGTTGTTTAAAAACCCAACCAAACAAAAATCCCAAGCCCACTAAGGTCAATTAGCTTCAGCAACAGAAATATAATGATTTCCTATTTCCAGTTCTCTGACATGTACTTTTTTTTTTTACCAAATAGCAGCATTTTTATCTCTTACTGCAATGCAGTTGGTATTTCAACAATATGCAATAATTGCACATCTGTCTGTCTAAATTTTCGTGCTTGGTAGAATATGCAAGCATCATAACCTTGGTTGTGTGCATGTTGTGGTGCTGCCTGCACAAGCACTGCATGCAAGAAATGCCTCCAGAGGGTCCCTGAGATATTTAGAGAATCATGACCCTATAACTTTTCCTTAAAAGGTTATTTTTCTCTAACAATATGTTTCTTCTGAGCTTCATCTTTCCCTTCCTTTACTTTTTTATTCTTGATTGCCACCATTTTTATTTCTCATAAAATGTTTTCATGCCTATTAGTGTACTTTCCATTAAAATTTCATCCTTTTTTGTTGCTTCCTTTCTGACTCCTTTTGAATATGCATCTAAAATTCAATCTCTACTGTAATTTTCTTAAAAGCAAAATCTGAGACCTTTTTGCTCCTTTGTGAAGATTGGTGGGGATGTCTTGCTCCGTGACAGAGTTTTAAACTGTGAATTCAGTTTCCCTTGAGTCCTAAATCATCAGCATCAAGAAAGGCCATATTTCACACATACTCATATCCTTTGTATATCTTGTTCTTTGCTGGCAGTTTTAGATTCTTTATGTCTGGTGAGTTAAATTATGATCTTTATTGGAACTACTTTCTTAGGTTTCCAAAATTATAGCTTTCAAACCCTGTCTTGCTCTTTCCCAGCACTGAGTCTCCCTGTTGTCAGTGAGCAGTGTGAATTGGTCCTTCAAATTACAGCTTCAAAGAAATTGATACCTATGCTGGCATGCAAGTGCATTGGTTTTTGTGGGAAGGAGGAAAGGTTGAGAATCAGTAATTTGATGAAAACTCGGAATATTTTTTGTTTTCCCACAAAGTGTAACCTGTATATTTGTAGCAATGTTGTATCATCCTTATAGGCAGAACACTACTCTGAGAATATATAGGTGTTATCTGCATTCCTCTCAAGAAAGAGTTAAATAAAAAGAATTATTTACTTTTTTGGTATACCTGCTAGTTTTCAGAGATGAAAGGCAACTGAAGTCTGAATGCAGTCCTTTGGGATGAAACCCTGGTTTCCCTGAAGGTGGCTGTGGTATACACCTTGGCCTAACCAGGGACCTGAATGTGACTTCTACTTTGTATGTGTTCAGGAGGAGTATGGTAAAAAAATTGTTTCAGTTTAATCTGTGCCACCAGGAAGGGTGCTGTATTTTCTACAGTTAGAATGAACCACAAGTAGAAAGAAGGTGTGAAAGGACTAATCAGTAGTATAAGAATGAATGCAGGATGTGTCATGGCACAAAATGAAGGTATAATTGTATAATTTACATGAATGTGTGGTATGAGCCAAGGTTGCAAAGAGCACTTTTGCAGTTGCTCCTTCAGCTGTACCAGAAGGAAATACCTAAGAACAAAGAAAATGTCTTTGTGAAGCTTTGCTGAAGCCTCTTCAATATCCACATGAAGAGTGTGGCAAAGGAGCTGGCCAGCATTATTGAATGTTGATATTGAGAAAATTGAATTAAAGTTTATTAGCACAATCATACACTTGCAATTATTTACTCTATGTATTATATATGCATAAACATACATATACACACATTTACATACTTATGCATACATATGTATACACACACTGCTAAAAAAGCCAATCAACCAACAAAAACAACACAAACAAGTCAAAACCAAGAAGAAAGTACAAGCCCTTATGGTGCCAAAGCCAACTCTGTAAAGCAAAGCACATGGTTATGTTGGCAAGGTAAAACCCCTCATGAAAGAATTTAAAATTAAATTGCTTATTTTGTCATTCTTAAATTTGTGTTAAAGCAGGATATTCTTAACCCGAGGAAAATATAGCGGTTTTTAATCTTTAGGTTTTGAAAGCAAGACAATTGTTTTGAACACACACACTTGCCTTAAGAGATGAAAATGCCTACTGCATTGACCAAGTAAGCAAAGGGAAAGAAAATTACCATTATTCTTTCGAGTGAGTGATGTGAAGAGTAGAAGGAAGGACTGTACCTCTCAATATGATGTTTCTCTCTTTTACAGGCCACTATCTTGTCACAAGGTGACACTGACTTATATTAAGCTTATGATTGAATGTTATTCCCCCATCCTTTTCTATGGCTTTTTTTTTTTTTTTTTTTTTTTGGCTAGTTATTTCCCGTTTTGGTTAGAAAGATTTAAAAATATAATCACTATTTAATTTCAGGAGAGCAGATCTGTCTCAAAATGCTAACACAGCTACTGAAAAGTAATAAAAAACCCTGTTATTTCATTTATGACTGAACAAGAGAAATTGGGCAGAATTGCAGTACCTATTATTCAGTTCAGATGTCAGGAAATTTAACAGATGCCCATGAGGTACTGCATGTTGTCTAAGGAGTTAATGGAGTCTCTGAGTACATGACTAACCTGGTCTGTCAGGAATTAAATAGCTGAGAGTGATCCTGCATTGGAGAAGCATTAGGTTATCTTTCCAGCTCCATTCTGATGCCACATATGGAGATAATGTTGCTAGAATATGCCATGGTCTAAAGATGAAAAGAGGACTTCAGTGGTGCTCAAATCCATGTAGCACAAAAAAAGGTGCCTATCTACTTGGACTTTTGGCTCTTTTCCATATTATTTTTAACACTGTAAAAGAATGAGGTAAAGAAAAAGAATTGCCAAAGCAAATTACTATGTTTAAGTATAGAACACAAGCAAAACCAGGTGCATAATAAATAAATAGATAAAATATTTTTTTTTAATTTGATAAAAAGTATTGTATTATTTTCCTGCATTTAAAATGATTCCTTTAAAAATTTTTACACATAATTAATGAGATAAAATCTGTGAGCTTTTTTCTAGTATTCAGAATTCCAGAGCTTCATTTTTTTCTCCCGTTGCTCAATACCATATGATGCTAGGAGCAGGGGGAGGGATGCCAAGGCCCTCACCAGCATGGTTCCTCCTGCACTTATGGTTTATTCCCTGGTCAAACCTCAGCTAGATGCTAAAACACCAAGTTGCAAACGTGGCTGAGTGCATTTAGCCTCTGAGAAAGGAGAGGCTGTGGTGTCCTTTTGCAACACCTGAGGTTATTATGTTCCCACTGATTTGAGATTTTATTCAGTATCCTATTGTTTCATGATAATTTCATATTGAATGGTTTACAGGTTCAGCACAGTGTTACCAGGACATGCTGAAAACAGGTGCTTCCAATTCATAATTAGAAATAAATGGGACCTTCAGTCATAGATTTCAATAAATTATTTGGAAACTGCTGCCTTGCAATGTCTGTGAAATCGCTTCCAGGCTTTTAAAAAGCAGCTTTTTCACTCGAGTTTCTGTTTGGATTTCATGCAAAGCATGTTCATTTATCTACAAATGAATCCTAATGAGGAGCCTTTCAGGTTTCATGATGTGCAAAAGATTTCTGAGGAATCTGAAGCCGCTCGCATACAAATTCTTTCTTACCTTGTTTCAGTGGTGGGTCCTCTGATACCAGAAATGAATTTTTCACATCTGACTCCTCAAAGCTGTTGGTTGCTTAGTAATAACATTTCAGCACCTGCAAATGCCATATTAGAAACACTTTCATGATTTCCCCCGCACCCCTGCACCAGGATTGACTTGCTGCAAAAATCTTCAGGATTTTCTCTGCAGTCAATTTTACACTTTGTAACCCAATCTATCAAGAATGTTCCCATTTGTATGGCAATATAGCCCTGGACTTTCCGTAAATTTTAAAGTATCTATAGGGATTAAAGTAAAATTATATTTTTACAGTGACAGAAAATAATATTCCCAAGTGTAGTTAACCAACAGAACCATTTCTTTCAATAGCAGTGAGCATATTTATTTTGATTGTTTCTGTATTTGCACTTACTGTTGTGTTTTTGTAAAGGTTGTGTGTGTTTCATTTAATGGTTCAGTGGCAATATAAAAATTAAGATGAATAGGAAATAGATGACATAGCATATATTTAATTGATACTTTGAATCAAGTTTAATCTTTTATTATTGTTAATATTTTATATTGTTAATATCAGATTTATTTCCATCATAGACCAAGCATTTGCATGCTTCTTTATATATTTTTCATATGTTCCACCTTGAGAAATTTGACTCATGTTTCCTTAAATGCAAGACAAACAATGTCTCCTGGTTTCTACTAAGTGAAACAACAAAGAGAAATGAATAAAAGATACAAAACTCAAACAAAAAAATATTCATGAATGACATTCCCTTTCCATACAGACACAATCCAACAGTCTAAGTGCTAAAATACTGTAATACAAATCCTAGTGTAGATATGTAATTCCTGCTAAAGAAGTTTCATGTTGTAAGCAGCAGTCTCGAAACAGAATGTTGTAATAGTACATGCCTTAAAACAAAATTTTTATGGCTGGTTAAACTAACTTAAAAAAAAGTTTTGTGTGAGGTACAGATCAAAAAAAAATTTATTCTGTGCTGTTTAGGTACATTTTTTCTGTATCTGCTTGATCAAACACTTTACTGAAGAAATTAGAATTAGAATTAGAATTTTAAATAGAATTCTATCATTTAGAAAGCAGAGAAATCAAGAAGCCCTAAATTGTCTGTCATCTTAATGAAAAATTTTAGGGTTTTTTTTTAGTGCAAGAGAGTAAATATGTCTGTACTTGTGTAATTCAGAACACACAAAGCCCACTTTCCTTTTGAAGTCTTTACTCAAATGCTTTTCTGTATTGACTTATGATTACCTCTGCACTTTTTGTAATTGCTGTCAATGTTGTTTACCTTTAGGTAGAAGGTTTGACTCCCACTAGGGTGAAGAGTAATTTGGATCATTGTCTTTTCAGGGAAAAATGAATGGTAAATGAAATTATTTCTCATCACTTTCCCAGACCTCAACTGACATACCTTTGTGCTGCTTTCCTGTCGTGCTGGAGCTACACACATCATCAGGATTTCTGATGAGCAGCTGTTTCTAGCATTTTAAATCTGGCCAGTAAGAAGTACTTTTTATCAGGGTATAGGTCACTTCAGATTCCAATTGTGGCATCCAAGGGTTTGTGGAATATTGCTATTGAAAGACTCATTCCTCATCTCCTAAGCCCAGATGCAGCCAGTCTCATAGCTTCATTATACTTCTTTGTCAAGAGACCTCAGCATGTTTGTGCTGCCCTCTTCTCTGATTCGACTGTGCATCTCTGGGTTTTGATTCTTGAATTCTCCTAGAAATGGACTGCTGGTAGTGCCCTGCACTGACTAGTTTTCTGGCATTTATGTTATTACAGGCATCTAATCCACTGCCATTTGAGTGTATCGAAGATTATGACAGTTAGGAATGTTAACTGAAATTTTGAGAATAATTAGAATCTGTACAAATATCCATTTTGTGTGTGCTATTTGTGCATTTATGGCAGATGTTCCGTCTCCCCTCATGATATAGCTGTTTCTCTCTAGATCCTCAATGTGTTTAACTTCCTTATGGATTTCGTCTGCTGCTACCTCCAGATCCTGCTCCTGTTCTTTGGCCCATCCCACTGAATCACCAGTCACTTGCTGCTGTTGACAGTGCAGGACACAGGAGTTTTCCTTCACCCTTGGGGAAGAGGATGGTGTGCAGCTGTGTCCCATGTGGCCAGTGAGGGGCCAGCTGGGCTATACTCAGGTATGTAGGTCCTCAAGTTTGGATTAAGTCTTTGAGACTTTGGGATTCCCCTGTCAATAGAGTTGAACCTGGAAAACAAGATCAAAAATGCAGATGTGAGGTAAAGGAAAGAAGCAATGATATCATGGGAAGTTAATTTCCTGAAGATATAAGGTTAATACATAGATGGAACATCACCTTTGTATTAGATTTGCTTGATGTTCATAAGATTTATTTTCAAGAAAATGGTAAAAAAAAAAAAAAGTAGGGCTGAAAAGTTACTGTGTGAGAGCATTTTCAAAGACTATTCCTTAAACGTTTATGAAGAGAAACCAAGAGACTCCACAGAAAATTCAAACTGTGAAATTCTACATCAACAGACTATTTTTGGAAGAAAAGTCTCAGTTACTCTCATCTCAGAATATGATCTCGTTTTCATAATCACTGTCAGAGTCCCCCATAATATTTATTTCAGGCTTTTTCTGAACAATATCACAAGGCACATAACAAAGAATAGCATTTATACATAATGAATTACTTAATAAGGTATCTCTTTGGGCAGTGATCCAAAGGGAATTGTGAGATGCTACAGGAAGTAGACAGCTTAGTAATAAGTACAGTAAGTAGAAAAGTTAGCTTTTACTATCTTCAAATACTTTAACCCCTCCCTTTTTTTTTTTTTTTGAGTGAGGAATAAAAAAGACTGGTGTTCATTTTCATATTTACAAAACTAGATAATGTCCTCTGTATCTCTACAATAGTAGTTGATTTGCAATTAAAATTTCCTTAGTCTATATGGTAGAAAGTAATTTCCCAATATCAACTTGAGGTTTCAATAACAAATATTAAAAACACAGACATAGCACAATAGCATTTTACATTGTTGAAACCGTTCCTATCTGATCAATAATGTATTTCTTCTTAATTATTCAATATTATTCAGTGAAAATTTTATGCCTACTGGAATATTAATATGGTATAATAACTGTAAATACACCCATTTAAATTAAAATACTTTAGCAAAAGTTTTGATGCATTGATAGTCATGACAAAGCAATCTATGGAAGTGCAAAACAAAGACAAGAAATTATAAAATTCCTAAAGAATTGCAGGAAAATTGTAATTCATATACTTTAATTTTTATTGTCCAAACAATATTGTATATATAAATCATATATCTAAAATGTTCATAAATATTCAGGGTTTCTATTTATTTTTCCTGCCCTGTGTGTTACTTTCTTGTTTCTCAGAGCTTTTAGGAAAAAAAGATTTAGTGCTACAGGATGTCAATCTCAGATCTCCAGGGATTTAAATTTTCTTTTAACTGAAAGGGCTCATTCCAAATGGAGAATACACCAGATTATATGTTCCTTTGAGAACCATGAAGGTACAGCAAGCTTCTGGCAATAAATTTATGTAAGGATAATAACATCACTGAGCAGACAACCTCCACTGTAAAGAGCTGCTTCAGATCCATTGTGTACTTCAGGCTGTGGCTGCAGTCCTGGATTCACTGATCTTGGTGGCAGAAGCCTTCTGATGGGACACCACTTCACAGTGGTGCAGGGAAGAGGTCTTATTGCATGTCCCATCTGCTAAAGGTGTCACCAGAGTTGTCCATGATACCTGGGCAAAGGTATGGAGTAAGGAAAGATGGAAACAAATGGTGAAGAAATTCTGCAGAAGAAGCAATGTAAGTGTTCACAGAACCCCTTAAAATTCCTCTTCATGCTAATACCATTATGTATTTATTTGGCAAATTAAAAAAAAAAAAACAAAACAGGAATATGGCAAGCTCTCTCTTCCCATAAAACTAACTACATAATGTTGCAGAATAGGAGATAAAGGAAATTTATAAGATACAGAGATATGAGATTTATGAATACCTTAAACATGTGAACTGGTACAGTCCTTGAAGTAATAATCTCAGACAAACTGGAAATGTGTCTGTTCGGGGGATCCTTTCATTAAGGTATTTAGCTACCTAAAACATAGGAAATCTGCAGCTCCCAATACTGAGGTGCCTCTATGAGGACTTCCTCAGGTAATGCCACATCATATTCAGTCATCCCTCACTGATGTTGCTGCTGTGTGGAGCTATTCTCAGGGTTAATGCACATGCTTGAGTTACTTTGCTCAGTGGGACCTACAGCACTGTGAAATTATGAAAAGAGTAAGAAGGAATTAATTAGAAAGGAGATACTATTCACAAAAGCAAAAGGGGCAAAACTGGATTGTACTACATTTTCCCTTTCACTATCAAATATATTGCTATTACTTTTGTAGAAATGGCTTTTTTCACTACAGCAGCACTTTATTGTCACAGCTATATGTTTCAAAATGTCAAAATGTAATACGCCTTACTAAAGTGCAGCTGGTGGATAAGACATGGTGCTTAAAACAAAACCAACAGAACAAAATTTAAAGCCAACAGAAAATGGATATTCCTCTCTCACAGATGAAATATTAAGAATAAAGCAAAAGCCTGGACAACTTAAAATAACAGAGGCTATGAATAATATTGCAAAGTGCTCAGAGATATTCTAATTAAAGTAGGCTGAGATATCTCTACCATGGAATACCCTCTGAAAGGCCACATAACTTGCTAGATAGGGATCTGTTGCTGTTTAGAGCTGGACTTTTATTTGTTGTAACTCTTCATACAATTTCTTTCTAATTTTTACCTCACATGTTTTCTGTTTTTCAGTAAATGCATAAACCCAAAGTACTGGAGAAAGACAATAAGCTATAAGAGCACCAGCTTCCTAAGACAGACCAGTGACTCCTCTAAGCCTGCATCTTTCAGCTCTTTGGACAACCAAGACTGCTGTCCCCATGGGACATCACTTATGGCTCTTCTCTATCCTAGACAGAAACTATTAAGTCTTAACCCTTTGTTTTCTATCTTTACATCAGCTTTAAACTCATAAAATGTTTCCTAACTTCCAAGACTCTTTTTGTGGCAGATTTCTTCCTTTTTGTGTTGAATCTTCTCAAGCATTTCTGAAAGATTCAAATACTTTATGTCCACTGAATCCTCTTTATCAATGCACTTATTTACATGTTCACAAAGTGCTAGGAGATTAGTGAGACAGTCTTGTTCTTCACAAAATCCTAGCCCTTCTTGGTTATAGATTCTTCTCTTTTAGCTGAGATGGTAGTCAGTGACCAGTTTCCACAAACCCCATTCAGATCTTGAGACAGAAGGTTGCTGCAAACAATTCCTTTTTATTTAATAATTTATTTTCAGGAAAGAGTTAACAAATATTTAAGGGTTTGCATCGGTGCTTCCGTGTGTTGCATGGAAGTTTCCCCAAGAGCCCTAGTATCTGAGTTGAAAAGAGGAAAATGGAGGGAGGGAAGGAAAAAAAAATCATCTCCCTTTTACCCTCTGAATTTTCCCCCATTTTTAATGCATTGTTTGAGGAAAAACTAAAAATGACATCTCAAGTACAAAAGCAGTGGAGTTACTGCATTTGTTGTCATTAAGGTTTAAACTCATAAATGCTGTAATTATAGTTAGCAGTAACCAATATGAGCAGTAAACATATCCACTTGTTCATATCCTGCAGTGTTTGCCTATGTGGGAAACCCTGAGAATTCTAATTTAAGATTTTGAGCCACCTCAGACTAAGGGAAGTAGAATAGTTGGTTATAAAGGGAGGCACAATACTCTAATTACTTTTTATGCCACTGTCACCATCTTTAATAAAGTATCTGTTCTCTCCTCATCCTGTGTACTAAACCTTGATGCAGTGGGAATAGAAAAAAATTGGCACTTCTTGTCCTGCTTTGTCCTTTCTATTAAAGTTGTGCAGCTAAAACTGAGATAAAGATGCTGTTTTCTAACTAATGAATAGAAAAAATACTTATTTTCTTTATTTGTGACATTATTGCACACTTAATACAGGAACAGATTTTGGGCTTTGCAGAGTGCTCATCATGCACAGTAGGGGAAATACAACCTTTGGCATAATTTTCTTTTCTGTTTTTCTCTTACTTGGCAAAATCTTGTCTGTTCTACAGGTACTGACCTCCTTTTTTCCTTTCAGACATAATAACTATGTTAATAAAAATTAATAACATAATTAATTAAACTCAGAATTACTATTCCTAACTTCAGTCTCAGAACGTATGGTATCTGTTTCAACCTGTAGAATCATTTTTTTTTTACCCTAATCTTGTCTCCTTAGTCCTCTTTCCCCTTTTCACTTAACCTTTACAGAAAAATCTCATCTCCTTTTAGATCTTGCTTTCTTTTGGGTTTTAAGCTGTGCCAATTCCAGTAGCATTACAATTTCAATAGCTGTGGTAGTTAGCAGATGGCAAAGCCAGCATCTGTTTGAAGGACTTTCTGAATAAGTGATCAGATACATTCACTGTGATGATTTAGTTTCAGAGTATAGGCCATAGAACATCCTCAACTTTTCACCTGCAATGAAAGAAAATACTGTCTTGATTTTTAAATTGCCAAGCAGAACCTGTGTAACCTGTTCTAATTACTTCCCCTCACAGTTTAAAATATGTACTTGATAAGATCTTGTTATGTTGCCAGTTGCTAGGCTGAAAGCTCATTATCAATACCATTATTAATTCAATTCATATTTTGTTGCTGCTTTCAGAGTAAACCCTTAGCTGTTATTTCTAACTATACTGTAAAGTCATGCAAAACATCACGCACTGCAGCCAGTCTGGGGCATGGCTGTCCCCCATCCTTTACTTGGAAAACTGGATGTACAAAAAGAGCAACTGGATTGAGAATGGGTGGGTCAGGTCTGCCAGTGAGTAATTCCTACATTGCTCCTTCTTCACACAAATGTAAATGGCCCAGTGAAGTACGTGCTGTGGATAATCACATCAACTGAATTTTTTTGTTTAGAGGCTGGAAAGCAATTTTATAAATTTAAATTTCGAACAACAGTCACATTTCATCACATTCCTGCCCCTTTTTATTTACTATATACAAATATTCATGTAAATGCCTTATTGTTCCAATGGACTTTTGGAGAATAGCTACTCTACTTATAGAGACATGCATTTGCATGCAAATAAGTATTTCTCCAATAAATAGATTAATATATTTTTCCATTTTAAAACACTCAATCAACCAATCAAGGAAGAGAAACAAACTCCAAGTATTATTAGACCACTAACACGCCCCAAATAGAGAGTAGCTAACAACTGAATCCTCAAAATATTTCAGGACTTTTTTTGTCTATCTGTCTAGTTGGTCTAAATAATAAGCATTTTCACATAAATAAATCTTTGTTTACTGACCCAAACTCAGTACAGATTTTGTTTACTATGAATAATTTTCTGTTGTTCTTTAAACAAAAATTATTTTCATCCACTTCTCGTACAGAAAGAATGCTATCAACCATCAAAAGCTGGTCTTTAGAACAGTCTTGGCTTTCATAATTTCAAAATGTGCTTGCTTGCTTTTGGTGCTCCTGCAGTGAGAAATGTTATCTTGTTAGGTCACCAATTTCATTCACTGAAATGCTGGGAGTGGAGCAGGTGATAGTGCCTGGATAGATAAAACACATTCTCAATATTTCTGTTGAAAAAGAATTTGAACTGCTGATCAGGAGTGCTCAGACTTGTTCAGGAATTTTAGGTTCACAGTGTTCACAGATGAAAGTACAAACTGTTTGATCTCAATGGTGACATCTTGGATGGGTACCATGAAATATTTCTGCTATGCTTTTGAGTAGCTGCAGGAATGTATTTACAGCTCAGTGACTGAATTTGCAAATCTGTTTCTATTTTCACTTACAGCATGAAAAGTGGTATAATATTTGTTTCTGTTTTAAGAAGTCAATGGTCTAATAAACATCTCTTTTCTTTCAAGTGGGAATGGAGAGAGCAGAATATGTTTGCTAAATATCTATTTCAGAGAAAACTAAATTACATCTGATTAGCTCTTTATCAAATTAATAGGAGGCCATCATTTGTGAAGTAGACAAGTTTATACACATGTAAAATGTGACAAGATATTTCTCTAATTTGCCCTTTAGCTATTCTTTTGTGGAAATCTATTTTTCATTGCCTGGAGATTTTAAACATTTCCCAGATCTATTTTAGAAACAGGAGAGGCCTCATTGTCTTTCTCTTGAATTTTCTACTCTGAAACTAGTTCTGGTGAAGAACAAATATACTTTGTATGCTCTTGGCACTGGCACTAACGGCTTCAAACTAGAAATTAATTTTTAAACACCAGGCTTCTGTGACCACTGCACTGCTATTAAGCTCTCTGGCATGATCTTTAGTTTCACTCAGTCACAGTTGATAACAGCTTCTTCAGCTTTTTCCTTTTTTTTTTTTTTTGTTTTGTTTTGTTTTGTTTTGTGTTTTTTTTTGTTTGTTTTTTTAAGTTCTATTTTATGGGGCATGTTACCTTTTCCTGAAAATTAATATTTAACTCAAAGTATATTTGGAAACAAAAACCTAAGTATTGTACAGATGCATCCTGGTTGTCTCATAGGTTTTACTTTATCTGCAAATAATAGAATTTTGGTTTGGCTCAGCTGTTTGCACCTTAGTGGAAAAACACACTATTGACAGTTTTCTGTTCCTTTCAATAGCTGTTGTGCTGTAAAAAAATCTGCAGCATCAGCAGGCCCAGAAATTGAAATCTTTTAAAGGAAACACTTGAAAAGGAAAATTCAGCTGTCTTCCAAAGTTTCCTTCTTGCTGTCTGAAAGAAAGAGAATAAGCTGGAACACCCACGACCAGCCTAGCTCTTTTTGTTGTCTTCTAAAATGGTCCTTGGAGTCAAGACTCTCTTGATTGACATCAAAATACAGATGAAGAACTCTGATAAGTAGTAGAAGAAGGATGAAGTTGAAAAAGCTCAGATAAGATTTGGGAAGCACACACTTCAAATGTACATATCTCCACTCCTCTCTGAATAGGTTTCAGAACACTTGAGAATGAAAATTAAAATCCATTTTTCATCTTAAATTCATCATGTCAGAAGAAGAATCTAACACTTCCCTTAAGATTCCAAAGGGCAGAAGTCTAAGGCTTAGAGCAAGCAAAGTAATCATGCAAATAACTCTATCTCTTTTTTTTCTCTCTTTTTTTTTTTTTTTTAGTATTGTGGTATGATTTAAACTTCTGCAAATTATACCACTGGATGAAGGAACATGATGTAACAGAAGATTTAAATATGAACTTAGGCTGATTAAACTGCATGTTTATGTGGAAAGCACAGGTGTTATCAGTAACATGTTGAACCGCCTTAACTCAATGTTCTCCAAGCTTTGTGGTAACAGCCCAAGAACTGGGCTGTTACTAAAAATGTTAATCTCCCTCAGACTTCTTGATTTTATCTTCTGAAGTTTGGATGTTCTCTGTAAATTATTGCTTGCTTCAAAAGTCCAGCAATCATTGATATTTTGTGTAAACATGGAGACAAAAACTCCCTGCAACTTGAAATACAAATTCTGTCCTTGCTGAAATCAACAGCTGTTCTGTTTCTGAGACTAGTCTAGGTCAGATTTTATCCTTGTCAATGAAAACAGATGATGCTTTCTTTGCCTTCACTAGGCTCCAAATAGGAAGAAGGCTATGTCCAAAATTCCTCTCTGCTTTGATTTTGGAGTTCCAGGGCATGTACTTTGTTTAGAATTAGTTTGAATGAGACTATGTCTTTCACAAAATAAATGAAATTGGAAAGGATAAGTGAAAATACAGAGCATAGAAGATAACTTTTCTGAAAGTGTTGTTATGGGAGCTCAAATATTTCAATTTTTTTGTCTTCCTTTTGAATACAGGTCCTTGAAGCAAAAACTTTACTACTGGTAGAGTCAGGTTCTTCCTGTATGTTATTGTTTCTACTGAATTGTAAGTAAGCAACAATATGACATTGTGTAGCAGCTATGATATACTCTAGGTATTTCATATATATTCTAATTTTTCTAAAAGCACCTTTTTCATGTCATTGTGCTAGTTAAAATACTCATTTAGTGTGATAGTAAAATTAAGATTTTACCTTCATGTTGCTGATATAAACGGTCACAGAATTTTTTTGTTTAGGTAAGGAATTTATATGAAATATATATGTATACTTATAAATTGTAATAATTGACAAGCATCATTTATCTTATGGTATGTGTTGATACCACCTTTAATGCTAAAGCAGATTCCAGACTTTCTGAGGGTAGATTTTATGGCCTTGAATATTTTATCCCAACACTAACAGTGAGTAAGATTTAGTCCACACACGTCAATGGTTTTAATGCAGCAACCTATTCAACTGGATCTAAGACATAAAAATTCTTTAGCTTGCATGGGAAGCTTATTCAACACTGTGAACTTGAGCTCAGCTGAATCACAATGTGGCAATGCAAAGGAGCCTACAGAAAACTAAATTAAAAATTCAGAGCAGAAGTTATTGTGGAAAGTTTGCTTTATGTAGAAACAAAATGTTGGAATGCTTGAATAAGTTATTGTGCCATGTAGAATATCGAATTTCTCTCTTCCAATTTATTCTGAAATGTAATGAAAGCCAAAAAATATTAAGCCTGCTGGTTTTCTAGGATAAGAGTAAAAGAATGCAGTTGTGAGCTATCATTGTTTTGCCAGGTGGTCATTCAGTCTCCTGAGTTTGTTGCCTTGTGGTCAGGGCATGAGGACTACTATATTTGAGCAGCAATTCATTATTCTCTGTGTGTTGCTTTTTCTATCTCACCTATATTTTAATGATGATTACAACACCTTCCAAGCATTGAGCACTTTGTTAAGTGCATGTCATAACAATATTTAAGTCTTCATTTCCAACCATAAAGTAACTTTTTTATTTTTTTTATTTTTTTTTTTTTTAATTAGAATAAGCTACAGGACATAGCTTAACTTAGCTGGAGGGCTGGAGAAAAACTATGACTCACCAAAAGGCTGTGAGAGGATTTGCCTGCTCTAAAGTATATACAGTTATTACTGGAGTTCTGAAATGTTCTCTCTAGCCACCTTTTTGATGCTTGCTTCCCCTATTGCAGAAGGAGGGTCTGCTGTACAACACTGTTTTGTAGTGATGCAAGTACCAGAATGGTGGGGTCTGCTACATGGCTGACAGGCAAAGGGAGAAATGGTGACAGTGAAAGGGGCCTGCCCCGGAAATCAGCAATATGTCTGCTCCAGGGATACTACCTGAAAGGCAGAGACGTCAAATATTGTATTATGAAGGACTCAGTCATCTGGCAAAAAATCAACAGGATCTGAGAGCTTTTGGTGAGGACTATAAGTTGCCTTTACCATGTGCAAAGGTAGTGGACAAAGAACCTGTGTACTTAAGCTGAAAAGTGAAAGAGGATAAGAGGTTAAGATTCATGTGACTTTTCAATTAAAAACTGCATTTTTTTACTTAATGCATGCTATTCTAAGGTTAAATCTGGTATATAATTTTCTCATCTGTATCAAACTGGAATGGTTAAATGATACTTGATAGAAAAGGTAAAATGTCTGAATTGTGAGTAAAAAAAATTTGTCAAGAGGGTGATGGGAAATCCAAGATATCTCAGTATGTAAGAATGCCTCCCTAAAAATTGCATGAACTGATAGCTTTTGTAAAATGAGACTGTGAAATGCAATTCCTTGGTCTGGCAGTGAGTCTCTCCCAGGTAGCTGGTGTGGAACAGTGTTAATTGCAATAACTATGTCAACTCATTAGAAACTTGCCTGTAATAGACATAGCACAAATAACAGTCTACAAGAAAATGCCCGTGTCCTTATTTGAAAGAAACATCTTTTCCAGAGGGAGTAAAATAATTTCTCCTGATCCTCAAACATTCTCTGATGGCCTTCATTTGCTGAAACATGGCAAGCATAATATAAGGTCCAATCATCCTGCAATGTCCTTTTCTTGTTGTTTATTACCTTTACATCTATCTTTCTTCTAAAAGCTAATAATTGTTTGCCATTTATATTTTTATAAAGTGTAATTTTTATAATGCTAGTGGTTATGAGCTGAAATGTAAACTTCTCCTGTCTAGTCTGCAGAGGAAATCTGCTGTGGGCTAGTGCTTTGTTTATATCAAATACTACCTAGCTGCTAGATTTTTATTTGCCAGTGATAACTGGGACAACAGCATTTCTGGGTTGACCGAATATAGCTGTCAAATATTCTTTTGGAAAAAGTGATCACATTTCTCAGCCATGGAAAACTCTAATATAAGGTCAAGGAGGTTTCAAAAGGTCATGGATGCTGTTTCACTAAGCTACAAAGGAGCTGATAAAGCAGAGTGTTGGTCTAGCAGAAATGATTCCCAGAGGGAACTGTTAATCAGACTATCTTTGGCAGGTAGAAGGGCAGTGCAGAGAATGCTCAGAGGAGAATGTCTCCTTGGAATGGTAACACCATAAACCCTTTTGTTTCTTAAAGTTTTAAGTATGAAAGGAACTAACCTTTTTGTAGAAAGTATTTTGTTATATGTGTGTATATATATATGTGTGTATATGTATATGTATACACATATATATATGTATATATATACACATATATATGTATATGTATATAAACACACACACACATATATACACACTTCTAGAAGTTTTTATTAACAAATCATGTAGAATTTAGTCTTATATCCATGCCATAGGATTCTGTATCATATCATCTATTCATATCATCTGTCAAACAGAAATGGATTTTGAGCTCTTGCAGGTAATTTTTGGTTGGAAGAATTTGGAGATTTTGTTAGGCTGCCTAGCTTTATTTGTGTTCATACTTCTTAAAAGAAGGAAAACAAAATACACAGGCAACTCTACTTTTTAGGATTCTCAGCCAGAACACTGGAATTTGCTTCATAGAAAGCAGTGGTACCTCCAAAGCTGACTGTTTTGGAGGGAGACAAGAGGTAGACTTGAAGAGACAGACAGCAAAAAACCCCAAAAAATCTGTGTGGCTGAATTTGAAAATACAACTGGAAGAGAATGTTTGTAGTAAAATGTTAGAAAATCTACTGAAAAGCTTTTCTTAGCATCACTTTATTAACAAAGTATAGTAATAAGAAAAAAAGTGGGGTTGTTTTTTCGGTTGTTTTTTTTTTGTTTGTTTTGTTTGGTTTTTTTGTTTTGTTTTGTTTTGTTTTGTTTTTTAATGTTTCTTTTGGAAACCTAATTTATCTGAGGATTAAACCACCTGCTCTGCAGTTTGTATCTTCTAGGAGCAGTCTTAGATGTTTTTTCACCTTAATTTCTAAGTTTGTGTCCTGGTTTTCAACACCATTTTCAGTTACAATTTTTACTCTTTGCCATCAGTGTAACACTACCTAATTGCATATGAGGGCAGTAATTCAACAAATGCTGTTCAGCAGTTTGAGAAGAATAGTGTTTATCTTATTTGGATAATAAACGACCCAGGGAGAGTAAGGCATGTTTATCTATGTAGTTATATATTGATTTGTGTGTGTGTGTGTATATATGTATATATATATCTCACTAGTCCTGTGCTGATTAACCATCTACGATGAAATAAATAGGCTGTGTTGTCACATAGCAAGTAATACTCCCATCCACAACATCAGGCAGGAAAAAAATCCTTGTAATGATTATCCTGAAAAATGAGTAATTTAGATACTATTTTGTTCCCCCACAAACAATAAGGGAACACCCTTTAGTTAACTGTACCTTAGCACTTTGAAAGAAAATAACAAAATTTAAATATAGGTCCTTCTCCTTTTCCTTCTATTTCAGTTAATCCTGTCTACAAATCTTAAAACACAGCTTGTGTCTCGAAGAATTTGCAGTCTTTTGTATTGATTCACTGACACGATCAGGGCTTAAGAAGAAGCAATGTGAGTGCAACCATATAGGTAATTCCTTACAGAAATAATGTGTGTGCTTACTTTTATATAATGTATTCTTACTGAATTTTTAATATTATGATAATAATATATTATTAATTAACGGTAGTATAACATTGTGTTATATGTAAGCGCTGCTTCAACTTACAGGCTTTCACAGTATTATGCCAAGATGCCTTTTTTTAATTAATTTCCTAGTTTTTCTTTCACATTGACTGTATCATTCTTCTTTCATGTTCGCTGCATGTTATTTTTAGCACTAACTAGTGAAAGTCTGCCTAAAACCTATATAAAACTGGTATTTGAAAACATCATGCATTGGATGCTGTTCAGAATATTAAAACTCTTTAGTAAAAGAAAAAAGCCTACAAAACAATATTTGGCTTAATCCTATTAAACCAGACTGGCTTTAGAGTTATTCCTTCCATGTAGAAAGCACATTAGACAGAAGGTCAGGGAAGTGCAGCTTTTGGGACCGCGTTGCTGTGGCAAAGCATCGGCCACTGGGTGCCACTGTTGATCCACGCGGCTTTATGCAAAATACTTCCTTTGGCAGAACAAATGTTTCTTCCCCCATGAACAGCAGGTGCTCTCTTAACTGTTTGAACATCCCTACAGAGAAGAAGAGGGCCTGATTAAGGAAAAAGACTTTCTTCTCTTTTTTTTTTTCCTTCTTATTTTTCTGACAAAGTTTCTCTCTATCCACCACCTCTGTTATTAGTTAGCCTCACTGAAGAGGTGTACAAGAATGTAAAACTGGAACTAAGTTTGAAACTGAGGTTACTTGGTGCTTTGTGTAAGGGTTGCATGGATTGTGATCTGCTGAATTTCAAATCTAACAGAGTCAAAGCTAAAAAAAAGAGAGGCTTCTATGATAAGAATATTTGCAATGTTTTATGTTGCAAACACATGCCCCAATTTTACCAGGTTTGTTGTTGTTGTTGTTGCTGCAGCTGCTCTTTAGAGTGTGGTATGGAGAAGCAGGAAAATTAGGAGAAGGAACATGTCTATATATGAAATAGTATTTCTTTTGTCTGAAAAAGTCTGAAAAAATAGAGAAACATACTCTTCCTTTTTGCCTGGATTTTTTAACAGAACAAGTAATTACTTATAGTTATTCCCCTGTAAGACTGAAAACAGAAGAAATAGCAAAATGAATGTTGTGAAGTTATTTCAGTGGAAGATGTCAAAATGCTTGCTATTTTGACTTTAGTCAATGAGTTTGATTTTTTTTCCTTAATCAGGTTTCTGCAAAATGTTTACTCTTTGGGAATTATATTTTTCTTCAAGTCAAGGTATTCTGTTTGTGTCCTCAGAATTACTTTAAAATATTAATGGTTTTTATATTCCTGTGAACTGGAGGGTTGTTTTTCAGGGCTCTGTTATAGAATTCAACTCTCAGAAATTCATAAAAGAACACACAGCAAACAAGTGAATATTCAGTGGCTTTCACCTTATTTGGGCTTTCCATTTCAAATCCTCATCAAGGCAAAATACAATCTTCTCCAGATAAGCCCAGAATTCATGGCAAGTAGAAGAAAGACAAATGTTTAGAAAGTCAATAAACCAATGCTATAACTACACAACAAATTTGACTTTTAGGAACAATTCAAGCAAATTGTATGCTTACCTTTCTTGCACCGAGTTATCTGCTTGCTCAAACAGATAAAAAAACCACTATAAGCATATGGAAAGAGGGGACTAATTTTTATAAAATAACTGTTAGAGACTTTAAAAATGGTAAAGGAAATATCTCAGAAACCTGTATATATTGACTCTTTCAAGACACAATTTGTTTATACATTTTCTATTCCTTTCAGCACTTAAAGGGCACTAAACTGGACAAGGCATTTATGAACCCTTATATTTCTTTTACAGCATTCTTAATGCTAAGCAGAAATAATAATACAACTCACGTTTTCCCAGTCTAATAGAACTCCTTTTCTTCTCCCTTTTCCTATTCTAAATGTGCATGCCAGATTATTGCTTTACATTACATCATTTTTAAAAGACGTGGAGGCCTATACAATCCAATTCAGAATTGTATAGGCCTCCACGTCTTTTAAAAATTCAGAAACCCCAAAGTGTGTCTTTCTTTCTTTCTTTCTTTCTTTCTTTCTTTCTTTCTTTCTTTCTTTCTTTCTTTCTTTCTTTCTTTCTT